>JACGCK010000009.1:600000-860399 GCA_014925825.1 Pholiota molesta
ACTATCAATCATTTATTATGTATACCTACATACTTTAAAGGAAGCCGGAATAGCAAATAAATTATACTATGAAACTCTGACAGGTCTTATACACACATTGAGATAGTAAATACATAGTGTGGATCTCAAAAGACATATGAAAGGGAGGGAGAGAGACCGCTGAGAAAACGTCCTTGACCAAAGCACGCGCATAAAAACACAGTAAGTGTGTGGGTATATGATATCAAAGGTTTGTCATAAAGAAAAGAAAAATGCTGTGAAAAGCCTGCGTTTCGCGCGGATGACAACATAAGATCATTCTGATTCGTCGATAAAGATATCCGTATAATGGTTCAGGATGGTCTCGATCGCCTGCAATTGAAAAAAGATAAGTAAGCCTGACGTCCTGACACTTTGAATCATGGAGAAAATTCGGACCATATTCTGCAAGGATGTATCAGACATCACCTGCCCATTCGCAGACGCATGCAGCCCAAAAAGCGTCGGACCAAAGACGATAGCCAAGTTTTGCATGGACATGGAGTTCTCTGCCGAGTGTTGGTTAATCCTGAAATGAAAATGTCAGTACGTCTTTCCGGCGGGTAGGCAGTACTGCCGTCATACCTGTGCAGGTGACCGAGGAAATATTTCAAGGTAGCGTAATTGGGGTCAGGAAGCTCGTTGACGCGCTCGTGCAACCGGATATGCCGTAGTCTGTCATTTTCGATCTCTAGATAAGTGAACTCGGGGTCAGCTGCGTTCAAGGTTTACCCGGCGAATGGAGAAGGAAGCGCCCAGAGCACGTACTTGCAGCTTCGATGAATCCTTGATGCAGCGAGTCCGTTAGCAGTGGAACGGGTAGTTCGCGCAGCCACATTTTCAAGACACTGGCGACGTTATTTATATCCCCCGACCATTCTGGCGCATCTAAATCAACCGCCTCTAGATCTATATTTGAAAAGGGTGTGTATTTAGACACAGAAAAGCCTTGGACCCATCAGTACGATGGAGCACATACCTTTTTCGAGCCGCATCCTCAGATTGGCAACCTTACTCGTCGTCCCGCTAACGCGATAGATACCTTGGTTCTTGATTCCGTATTTCTCGATGGCTTCGCAGCATTTGGTCATGATCGGCGGAATCTCAACATTGTCCCTATTCATCTGCTCCGCAAGGTCGACACCGAACGTCGGTCGGCCTTTGTCTTGGACCCCATTGCTACCATTTGTGGTAGGTGTCGCCGCAGTATGCGTCTTTTCATTGAACGTGGGCAAGGGAGGCAACTATTCAGGCATATGTATGTCAATAAACATTCTCTTGGGAATATATATAACTTACGAATCCCTCATCTGACGGTCCTTCTCTGCGTAAGCCACGAGAAGGTGCACTCCCGCGTGCGAACGCATAGTTCTGCATATATGTCTTGAAATCACCACGATTGTCGATCGTTTCTATGGTAGCCTTCAAGCCAAGGCCTGCATAAAAGCGATTGCAAAAACTTGAGCCTCTGGGAAATAAAGCTGGTGTAATGAAAATATACCTTCTTCCGGTGGAGGCACCAGCGTTGCGCCATCACTTAGCACGATGCTTTCAAACAGGAACGCGTATCTTGTGAGGTGGTATTGCGTCCCAAGGTCCACTTCATCTGCACATTCCTTGAGAGCCTAGGAAAGGATGTCATGTAGGTTATGAAGTTGTCAACAATAGGCATTCCACTACTTACTCGCAGTATTCGAGGGAGCTGGAAATTGAAATATTCTTGGCGCATAGCCTGCGTCTCCGTGACCGCCTTGCGATACTGATCAGAAGCGGTCGACAATCTCGAACGGATATCATCCTCTTGTCGTTGGATCTGCACAGATAATGTTAGGATGTCGTTGTTAGATTGCCGGCGGTAGTCACTTACATTTCCAGGGTTCTTGCCCTTCAGGAGCAGACCTCCTTTTGCCACGGCCTTGCCTATTGCCCGCTTGCCGCCAGCGCCACCAGGGCGACTGGCCATCCCATTATCTTTGAAAGACTCGCCCTCCTTCTGAAGCAACACACGCTCCAGCTCCTCCGATGTAAAGTCCAGCCGATTCTTGCATTTCTCCGTAACTCCTTCAGATTCCTGCAGTGCGCGTTCATACCTATTTGCTAAGTCTTTCGTCTGCAGACATGGTTAGACCGTCGTGAACAACAAGTAATATTAATTACGCACCTGTTTCCTATTCTTATCTACTTCCTTGACCAGGTTGGCGAGTTCTTCGCTCATTTCGTTAAGGCGCTGCGCGAACCGCATCCTGTTCTCGGCCATTCCTTCGTGAATCCTCATAGAGGATTGCCACGCTGAGACGAAAGTACTAGAAACCGTGAGCATATCTGTGACACCCTGTCATGGATAGTACCCCTACCCAGCTTTTCCGTCGTTCAGAGCATAGACTTCGGAGGTAGTCCTAGACAGCTTCTGTAGCGTCTTGCCATACTCCTCCTCGATCAACGCCCGTTTCTTAAAAAATACAGATGCCTCCTGGAATGACAGATGGATTTAATGACGTAGCAGGGTAAATGTAACGCATAGACTCACCCTGCAGGAGACCATACCCTGCTTTATCCGATCGAGAAGCAGCGGTACCCCGCACTGAGATAACAATAACGAGAAATTAGATGAACTCTCTCTCAATGCGTGCATGTTAAAGAGAAACGTCAACATACATCCAACTCGCACAAAGCACGCAGGACATTTTCATCGAATGACGGCTCGACAAGACTTGGCGCGCCGCTATGTATGGTAGATAACGTGTCCCGGCGATCCACAGGAACGGCCCCATTATCCCGCCACTGCTGCGACGTGGGCGACTTCCTGGACTCCGAGCTGGAGCGGGGCTGCGGCGAGACGGAGGCGAAGTAGGCGGCAGATGACGAGTTCTCGTCGACGGAATCGAGCGACTGGAACGAGGGGCGGCCGTGGGCATGCGCATCCGAGTTATCGCCGCTCTCCCAGGCCGTGGACGACGTGTAACCGTCCTCCGCCATGTTGAGGAAGGCGTGATAGTGTAGGACGGGGGTACAGGGGGAAGACGGACAGGGCGCGGAATCGCCCCAATCTGGTCCCCTCACGTGCTTTGCTCCATCTCTTGATGGCAACTGGCGAGCGCCCTCGTTGTCTGCTACCACCACCACCACAATATGTCCTGTACCCCATAAATCACCAAGTTCTGCGGCTGCGCCCAATATAACACCAGCCGAGGAAATGGTCACCAGGGGCCCCATCATTCTCTCCGACGACTGTGAAAGAGTCACAGATCCAGACGAAGAAGTGCTTGTTTTCTCGCTACTGGCAGTTTCAAGCTGAACTTATCTGTTCTGTCTGCGTGGAATAGATCTTCATCTTGTATTCCGAGCTTCTGAACAATCAAACGTCCAATAAGACAGATGGATTCCGTGGATTGGGCTATGTCGACTCACACAAAGATATCCTAGAGATCAAGTTTGAACTCAAAAACGTACTCCCCTCTTCTGCCGCAGCGCCCGCTCGAATTAGGAGGCGTCATAAGTCCAGCAAACCTGCAACTACGTCCGAAATGACAGTAGAGATCGAACTCATTCAAGACAAGACCGCTTTACATAGCAGAAAGGGCGACACTGGGAGTGTTCTGTGGAAAGCTAGGTTCGCTTCTGTCGCTGTTAGAACGTTTATTGCTGATACTTATATATACGATATGATGATCAGTATAGACTTCGGACAGCTCGTTCTTCAACAATACTATTCTGGTGCGGAGTTCATCATTCTGAATCGGGAGAACCTCCACAATTGCCATATTTTAGAACTCGGGTTCGCTTCCTTCTCTTTCATCAAGCACCTTAATGCCCTGACATCATGTGTAGAGCTGGAACTGGTCTACTAAGCATTGCACTCTCACCTCTTGTCCAACAATATACTGCAACAGATATCAAACCTCTCGTACCTCTGATTCGGAAGAACATCGCGCACAACTTTCCTGGCTGGTCAGCTACTTCTCCAATGATCCATGAGAAGGGCAAGAATATCTCTGTCCAAGAGCTTGACTGGATAGCAGTCGAATCCGCTTTGCCGTCTCAGAGATCAAAGATATACAATCCCGAAGAGCGCCCAGTCGATCTACTACTTGTCGTCGACTGCCTCTATCACCCCTCGTTGATCCCACCATTCCTGGCTACCATTGATTATCTGGCAATCCCTGAAAGGACGGCAGTGCTGATCGTCTCGGAACTACGTGCGGAGGACGTCATGCGCGACTTTTTGCAGGGCTGGCTGAGCATGCCTGGATGGGAAATATGGCGCATTCCTAACATTGATATTGGGAAAAACTACGTGATTTGGGTAGGTTGGAAAGTAGTAAGTGATTTCTTTATTTGAGAAGAAAGCTTTCTCTCATATGTGCCTCAGTCCGAGGTCCCAACAATCACCTAACACGTCGGTGCCTTCTAATCATTGATAAGATTTTTTTTGAACATAGACAATCATCAAAATGATATCGCTCCTGACTTTGTCAGAAACATGGAATGAGAATGTTTCCTACATATGATAGATGCCCTATAGACTTCGTGTAGTACTTAGTGACGTAGTGCAATCTGATCTGATCACATTTCGATCTAACCACGCAAATTGATCGCTCACCATTTTTTGCCTCGGTCTTTCGACGCGACCTCCACCGCGTCCCCATGTTCTTCTACATCTCCTTCCTCCGCCCGCCCCCAGTCCAGGCCGGGCCCTACGGCACCATCTCCATCACACCCCAAATCTCCAACGACCTCCGCACCGAGTCCTACACCGGCGCCCAGGACCTCTACTTTTCCTGGGTCCCGCACGGCGGCGGCAGCACCACCCCCACCGCGAAAGGGCCCCCCGCGACGAAGCCGACCAAGTTCACCACCTGGCGCCCGTCCTCCGCGTACAAGGCGCTCCCGATCCCCGTGCCCCCGGGCGTGCGCGAGGGGCAGCGCTGGCGGCTCGTGCTCACCGGCGAGGCGCCGGGCGCGGCGGGCGGCGCCGGGCACGCTGCGGACAGCGTCGATCTGCGCGCGGTGGATGTAGGACGGACGGCGCTCCCTGTGGCGTCGATGCCGATTGCGTTCATCGGGCGCGGGTCGAAGGGCGCGGCGAAGCAGGAGATGATCGAGCGGACGTTCCTCGTGCCGTGCCGGGGCGATGGGGAGGAGGGCGAGCAGAGGATGCTCGCAGCGCTGACGTTCACGGAGAAGACGTCGTTTGACCTGGACAAGGTAAGAAATATCCATTACTTTTCAAGTGGATGCACCCTCTAGATACACAGCGCTAATGGGATGTAGGTCTGTTCAGAAAATCTGGGATAGTGGCATTGGGCTAAGTGCGTGGTTGGTCCACCTACACGAAAAATCAAGCACGTTCAATAGCAATCCTCGAAGAGAAAAGCTGCGCGATGCGTTCTTCTCAGAGGAGCCGCGCACGATATTGGAATTGGGTCGGTATTCCTCATTCGAGCTCCATAAACGAGGCTCAAGCTGTGATTTTACTTAGGCGCCGGGATCGGCATGCTGTCCATCGCATTAGCAGTCATGCGTTCTCGTCCGGTTTCTTCAGAGCAGTCTAATGGCCGTATAATAGCCACGGATATTGGTCAGTCCAGCTTACCATTCCTCGACACTATTTCTTTTGCTGATGATTTCGTACTCCCAGACAGCGCCATGCCCCTTCTAGAAGAAAATATCACGGCAAATTCAGGTTATTTTCAATCGACAAAACCAGAAGCCACAGTATTAGACTGGGACGACGAGGATCTTCCCGAAGATATCAAAACCCTACAAGGACTTGACGCCATCGTGTGAGTACCACTCAATACCACTCAAAAAACATCGAACCACCATCCCTAACATCCACCCCTCAACCTAGAATGGCAGACGTCACATACAACGTCGCCTCCTTCCCCTCTCTCACGCGGACACTCTCCAAACTAGCACGGCTCGGCCCTAAGGCACCGCCCATCCTCCTAGGATACAAAGAGCGCGACGAGAGCGAGCGCACCTTCTGGGGGATGATGGCAGACCTCGGGATCGACTTTGAGAAAATCGCCGAACGCGCAGGCGCAGGCGGCGCCCCCGTGGAGATCTGGCTGGGCTCCGTGCGGGAGGGGCAATGATGGTGATGGCATTGGATATGCGTAAAATAGAACTGAGCATGTCATTATACTACTCCCATTTTCTAATGATTTTCACACTTGTAGCAGCAGCTAGAAAGTTCTCGAGGGAAGCGCCGGTTAAGCAGAGGCGGCGCGTATATGCAGTGAATACATCAAGCAAGAGGCAAAGAAACGCCGAGAGTCTATTCATTTTCTTCATCTTCATCCTCCGAGTCGACCAATGGGATGAATCGCCTTCCCTCTCGCTAAAAAAACGACCATCGGTAATGAGAAAAGGGTATGACACACAATTTAGAGAACTCACCACGGGTGATAATCGTTCTTTCCCAAAAAGAACCCTATTCCGATTTCCTTTCTGCAAGTCCAGCAACGCATTTTGAGGTGGATTACTCCGCCGGTTGACAGCCTGGTCTGAGTCTCTCATGTCGCCTGTTGAATTTCGTGGGTCTGGCTTGGGAGTCGCGTCTTGAGCAATACCAGAAGCGGCAGCAACAGAGACTCCAGAAGTACTAGGCATAACGCGATCTGCAGCGGTAGACTCCGAGCGCTCTTCCGCCTCCCGAATGGCTGGGCTCGTGAGAGATATCGTAGGCCGCCGTTGTACAGAACGCGGCGACGAATGAACGTCAGACCCGATGCTCAGCCTCCTCGCGCCGGGAGGCGCATTCGCCGCATACACGCGACCCGGAGGAACGGTTGGCATTCCAGCATTAGCATTAGCAGCAGCAGTTGCAGTTGCAGTATTTGACCTGAGTCTACGACCTGGAAAGCCAGGCCCGCACAGCAATTCAGAAGAAGCCAAAGGTAGTGTAGCGAGACCTCTTTTCCGAGGCGTAGGCCTAGGATTCTGACGCGAAGGAGGAAGCGGCAGCAAGTCGCTGAGCGGCCGGCGGTTCATGGGCGTGCTGAACGTCGGCACAGCAAATGTCCCACCGTAACCGCCGCTGCGATGAGAAACAGAAGACGCAGCTGCTGGGATACCATGGCTTAGAGGAGAAATCCCGGATGCACATTCATTTCGCCGAAGCGGCGCTTGGGCGTCTGAGAGTTTGGAAGTCGATGGAACGCCAGGAGATGTAGCTGTTTCTCGCGGCTGTACGGAGTTAGGCGTAGAATGTCCAGGAGGTTCGGTGCGCAATCGCTTCAGAGAGAAGGTCCTGTGGTGTGGAATTGGCGATGAAGAGGATGTCATCGTATTGCCATCCGCATGCTTCCTCTTCCTAGTTAGAGTATCCTTGATAGCAGAAGACTCCTCCGATGTGCATATTGTCATGTCATTTACCTTTGGGGTTGCATAGATATGGGCCGAGAAAGCTTTTGCGAAGTTTTCACAAATACCAGTCTTTGCAGCGTCTATATGGAGGGGTAAAGCTTGCAGAAGAGGAAGCAAAGGCAGAACAGCGGTGAGAATAGACCCCTGTTTGTCCAACAGGATTTGAACTGCTCGCATTTGGCTTTGAAGAGCCTGTGAATGCGTCTGATTGAACTACAGAGCAGAGTCAGTAAAGTTGGTTTCGGAGTACGGAGCGCAATACCGCTTGGATTGCATTTATTCGGTGATCAAGTTCAGTCAATCGACCGCTGACGTCTTTGAAGAATGATTGTACGCAATCGTTGGTCGCAGGACTTCCAATAGCCTTTTGTATTTCCTTCTGGCTTCTGTTAACTGAGAACATATCAGCACATATAAGAAGAGCAAGAGTTCGTAGCTCACCCAAATCCGTAATATCGCCGACCAGCGTCTCTCTATCACGCTCAAAAAGCGTATTTGTGGTCTTGATTTCGTGCTTCGTTTCTTTAACCCCTTCCACCAGTCTCTGCACATGTTCTCCAAACTTCTCCAAGTTGGCCTGGGTATCGTGCAATAAGATGCGCATTGACGTGGCATTCTTATCCAAGGGGGCAGGTGGAGGGATGACACTCGGCATCTCTGAAAGCTTGGTTGGGAGTCGAGTTTTGGGTTCGAGAATATGTGCCCAAAGGGGCGTAGAGGCTGTTAGGGGCCGAGGGGGAAGGCCAAAGTTGGGAGCTTGTCTCGGGTTTGGGTTTGGAGGAGCGTTGGTTGACATATTGTTATTCTTCAGAAGCAGTCGATGAAAGAACACGGAGCAGACGACGAATAATAGTCTGTTTCTTGGGTTCCATCAATGAGATCGTGCTAACAGTCACAGAGGCGAATTTTTGCTCAACGATTCCTCTGTTCCAGAGTTGGTCTTCCTGATCCTGCGCTTGCGTATGATCAAGTTTTCGAGTCGCTCAAGTGAGCAAGTACTGTTAGTTGCCTATGGCATGATCGACAATATTCAGACGCGACTTTGAATTGGCTCGGAAGATGCCGACCCACTATATAAGCAGGATAAATCACGTGGTCTTTGAAGCGCCTGTTTTCGAATTTCATTCATTGATTCAACCAAGATTCAACATATGATGTCTCCAGAAATTGTCCAGAAAGGTACTTTGAAACGAGTTTAGACTCCAATGACCATTTTTTCTCGACATGTACAATATTTTTTGCAGTATTCATAACGAGATACATTTGGCACGGAAAGCGACGAATAAGGCGAAGGAGTGCCCTAATGCGGAAAGTGACGCTGATCATAATACGTCATCAATTTCTACTGGGCGGGATCGGGTGCTGCCTGGTGCTGCGGAGTCTCTTTCTCGCACGATATGTCGGCGGGCGATATGTCGGCGGGGAGTCGTACCTCGGGTATCCAAAAATCAGTATTCAGTGCGTATGTGTCCTCTATGTCCTGAAACTCAGAGCGGATGTTTGACAACTACGAACCATCTCATGTACAGTCTGAATCCAACTTGACTGGGCGGGCAGCACCAGAATATGCGATCGATAGATATCCAGACATTCGCGGTCCAAGTCAAACTTCACTTTCTCTCTTCGCTCCCGCATTTGTGTCCGAATCACCGCTCTCAAACATCCTCTTCAAATATCTCGCCGGCCGAGCGCAGCTACTCTAAGCTATTCCGCCGTCTCATCTCGCTTTCGCCATCTAACAAGTGCTGTCCTATTCTGTTCTCCTCGGGCTTTCATTTCCATTGCTACTCATACTACTCTTGCCGCTGAACAGCTTTCGTTTTCTACCTCTTCGCTAAAAGTCTCAACCCCTTCGGCATGATTCTATCTTCAACTCCGCCGCTAGTCGTTGCTATTTTGCTCTCGTTGACTCTCGATGCATCGGCGGTACCTCAAGCAGATAATTCGAGGCCAGGTGGCTTGACCATCCCTCTCAAGAAGCGTGCTCCTGCGGCTCGTACACCGGAAGAATGGGGGATATGGGCCAAGAAACATAAAGAAGGCCTGGAAGCCAAATACGGAAATTCGAAGCACGAAAAGCGTAGCAAAGGGACTAACTTGTATGTATTTCCTTGTTCTACCTACGAGATTCTACGCTAATACGATTGTGAAAACATCAGGTTAACTAACCAAAATGCCGATTCGAGGCAAGCCGCCCGCTTTTAAACCGCTCCTCACCCACTGATGTTTGCAAATTCAGTTATTTCGGTTCACTCGCCGTCGGCACACCATCTCAAGCATTCAATGTTATTCTCGACACGGGTTCTGCGTACGTCTGACTTCCATGAAAAAGTTCCCCGCGCGCTCTGTTATCTAACCCCCTTCTCCCAACCTTCTAGAGATCTCTGGCTCGCGGATGCCGATTGTCAAGTCGGCTGCCAAGGCGTCCCCACTTTCAACCCTTCCTCGTCATCATCATTTCACAACCAAAGCACCTCGTTTAGCATCACCTACGGAAGCGGGCAAGCCGCGGGCTCTCTCGGGGCCGACACGGTGCAAATGGCCGGTTTCTCCGTAGAGAATCAGGTGTTTGGCGTATGCAATCGAGTATCGTCGGGCTTGCTCAACAATCCTGTATCTGGTCTGCTGGGGCTCGCGTTCCAGACAATTGCGTCGTCAAAGGCACAACCGCTTTGGCAGACGCTGGTGACGAGCAACGCTTGGGATGAGCCGTTGATGTCATTCCAACTGACACGGTGCGTCATCTTGCTTATGGGCGCTAAAATTAGATTTGATGGCGCTTATTCTATTTGCTCAATCCTTTCATCTAACGCTGTCGATTTTCTACACTACATAGATTTCTAAATTATTCAAATGCACAAACGGAGGAGTTTGGAGGGTCCTTTTCTATGGGTATGTTCACAAGCTGCTGCAAGCGCAGAAGAAAACATCATGTTTTGCCATACTGAATACATCTCCTATTCCCTTCCTAGGTTTCGCCAACAGCAGTCTTTATACGGGCGACATTGACTATGTCAACATGCCTGTACAAGGCTCGTATTGGATCCTCCCGATAACCGGTACGTCAATCTCGTCGCTCACTACTCCGCAGCTATCTTATGTCTGCGGCTTTCTCCCATTTCCTCAGGAATCACGGTGCAAGGCAATGGCATCAGCATGCCTTCGGGCCAGGACGCCTACGCGGCCATTGATACGGGCACTACGCTCATCGGCGGCCCTTCAGAATACATTGCCGCTATCTTCGCCCAAATCCCCGGGTCGCAGGCAGGCACGGGGAATTTCCAGAACTACTACACTTATCGTACGCCCCCACTCTCCCCTCCTATACACGCATGCATCAGGAATTGACGTTGCTTTGAGCGCAGCTTGCGACACCACGGTGAACGTGTCGCTCTCCTTCGGCGGCTCGCGCAACTGGACGATCAGTCCGGACGATTTCCGCCTGTCGCGCTTGACGCGCACATCGTGCCTCGGTGCGTTCTTCGAGCTCTCGACGGGCAGCTCAGCGCCTTCTTGGATCGTAGGCGACACGTTCCTCGTACGTCCTCCTACCTATCATCATCATCTCAATTTTTCTGACTTCCCAAATCTAACCTAACGCTTTGTCGTATCATGCCACTCAGAAAAACGTATATTCCGTATTCCGCTACTCGCCACTCTCCATTGGTTTCGCCCAGCTCTCCTCGACAGCCATTTCCGAAGACACCTCGAGCATCGCCGTGCCCTCAGCCACCATCGGGTCCGCTACGACCGTGTCCGCAACCGCGGGGGCAGCTCAAAGCGGTCGTAGTCAGAGCGGCGCCAGCTCGCTGCGAATGCATCACTCGCTCGTCGCCAGCGCAGGTACACTTATCCTCCCCCTAGTGGCATATGCTGCTGCCGCCGGTCTCTTTGGCGGGCTCTCGCTATAGACATTGATCTAGTAATATGATATGTATGTTGATAATCGGACTTATTAGTTTAGCGGGACTTTGTAGTACTTATACACTGACGGACATTGTTCCTTTTATGTAGGAACCTGGGGAAATTTATCAATGAAATATAGTAGCGCAGAATATACAGGCACTCACGTTCTGGGAGGGATATTCATGCGAACAGGGACAGATTGCCTTACGGTCGACTCTCAACCACAGCTTATACATTGTTTTTTATTATCAGTATCTTGCGTATATGTGTAAGAAAATCTTGCTCTACAGTATCTGGATAGTTGAGGTCTAATAGATAGGACAAGACGAGTAGTGGTGGTCTTCTACGATAAATTACGGTGTCGATCCAGACCGGTGAATTGAGAGGCACAAGACGCTATGTCGCATCAGCTTTCTCAAAAAGACCTGGATTCTAAAGCTTCCAAGAATAGACGAGGCGTTTTGTGCATCCATACGACTAGAGGATGGGAGGCTATGGCGCCTTTTCTTCATTCTTGGCAGTCATTTTCCGAAGGTTGAGCCAAAATGAGGGCCCGTAAGCGTAATAAAACACGCCGAATGCAGCGCCTCCCAAATGTGCCCAATGATCAAACATTCTATTGTAAGCAAGTAAAATTGATCAGCGACGAATTATACAATGATTGACAAAAGCACACTGACCTCCAGCCGCGCAAAACACCAATACAATCCAGTAGAAGAAGGCCACCGACACCAACCTGGATATTGATAGGATAACTCGGGGGAATAAATAGCGCCACTTGAGAGTCGGGGAACGCGAGTGCCGTCATCGTCACTGCGGCATAGATCGCGCCTGACGCGCCCAAGCTGGGCAGGATATCCATCACTTTTTTCTTTGGGACATGCTGCAATGCCTTTGTGCTTGTCGCGACAGCGGCAGCCCATGTTTCGGTTTTCGGCACGGTCGCTGCGAGCTGAGCAACTAGACGTGGAAAGCGGAATTTTGCGCTGACAACATGCGAGACAAGGCCGGAAAACATCCCAGCTATTGGAAGAAAGGTATGGGGAGAGTGGATTTTCCTGTGCGATGAATCGACATACCCGTAACGAAAAATGCGAGGAAGTGATAGGATGAGGTAGATTCTAGAATTTCCGGTTCTGCCTTATTTTGCTCCCGCATGAGATAGTAGTATGCAGCAGCTCCTATGAATCGGTCAGTAAAGGATCTTTTTGAGAGATCCAGAGCTTTGAATCCATACCAAAGCTTTCTAAAGCAAGGCAGTTGCATAGCAGATGAATGAATGACTTATGACTGTATAAATGGCGATATGCGTCAGAGTCGAAGGTAACGAGGAAGGGATATATTCATACCTGAATGTGCTTGTCAATAGAGTATATGACAGCCCTGACAATGGGTGATGCATAAATCCTCTGTTCATAAAACCCTGCCAACTCTTAACCTTCCAAGCACCCCACACAGCTACGTTGAGCAAACAAATCTTCCAAACCAGTCGTTTCGCTTCGGATGCGTCTGCATAGGGTTGCATAATAGCAATAATCACGCGATTAATGTATGGTTGGATGAGAACAGGTAGATGCTGAACGGTGCTCTGAATATTGACCAGTTTTTCCCGAAGACCCTAGTCAATGATTAGCCTCAATGCCACTCATGTTTATCCAGCATCGTCATACCTGGATCATTTCTGCATTTTGTACCCTCTTCAAATCCGCATTCGTTATTGTTTTGACACTCCAAACAGGAGAAAGGGTAGTCATGCGGTCGACCCGAGATTCTGTGTCTTGTGTTGTCCATATTGCCGCGAGTGCAAAGGCAAAAGCAGACGTTGTACCAACGAACTTTCCATATGGATTGTTAACAAGGCTGCAGGACAATATCACACTTCGACTTACGAAAAGCTGTCGGCCTATTCCAGGTCTTCCAACTTTCTCATAGAATGAAGGTCCCTTCGTTGGTGGCTCCACCACAACTTTCAAAACTGTTGTTCCATCCTGTAGTATGGGTTTCGATGGGCGCAAGAACGTCGGAAGCGATGGAGTTCGACAAAACTGGCGAGAGAAATGAGATTGTATGCTATGGCCTGGAGATGGTCGCCTCCAGGCTTGACAACGCAAGGTGGCCAAAAGCATTGGCGCTCGGTAAGGGAAGTCCTCCCAACTGCCTCAAACGGTTGCCGAATGCCATCAGCTTACTTAAGATCATTGGCAGTCCGGAGACAATTCCCGCCTGATCCGATCAACCCCCTCAGGATTCTCATGAACTGCCCAAAAAACTTGGCTGCGTCCATCAGGTTCCATTAAGTACAAGAATTGAAGAACCATTTCTGTGGAAGATAATTTTAAAAGACAACCCGGCGGCCGTACTTCAAATGAAACCCCAGCTAAAGAATTTCTATTCGACGTTATCAGCTCATATCTCCAAGCGACATCTATCACATTCGCCAGCAAGCCTTTCTGTGACTAGTTCATGGCCGGAAGTCAAGCTTTGCCATAAATTTTAACGACTTTCAGAGACGGTGGATGAAAAAAAATCATACCGCCGCAAGCATGTTCCCTCGCATTTGTGAGTCTCTGTTTGATGGTATTCGCTTAATGTGCAGTTTTCTTTGTGGCAATCGACCTACGTCAAAAGGACATGAGATTTCGCTGCAATGTAATAAGATGGTGTCTGACCTTTTGTCTATGGCTCAACATAGTGTGCTGGCAGCCCCGAAAGCCTTTCATAATCCAAACCAGATAACACATGTTGAACGTTGGATGATTGGTGAACGATTGGGCGGTTTTGTCTGTCCTGACTTTCAAAACTGAAGCGACGCGGGCTCGTTTATATGCGCACATCCGCCTTACTTTCCCCATGCTTGGCGGAAATCACTTACTACTGTTATCTAAAATGCATCATCTGGAAGGGGTCATAAGTCACTTTCATTGGCATAAAGTTCATAGAGGCGCCTATCGATATGCTGGGTAAACTGTAAGAATAGATCAACCCGACCATGATACAGCCTCAATTTTCCGCTGCACCTAGAACGAGAGACCTCGCGAAATAGCGAGCCAACGCAAGGCGCACTGTTTTGAGGCGTTCCAGTGCTTCTTTTTCACTTCGTCCCTTTAACACCCGAGTCAAGACAGCTAGATAATCTGGCCCTGCCCCTTGAGATGTGCGAGTGAAGATTTCTTCGAGCTTCTGGAGAAGTAATAATGCACCAGAAGACGAAAATAAAAGGGCCGATGCTGCGGATAGGTCAATATAACTTGAAACGCTGTACAAAATCGATAAACTCACTGTATTGAAGGAATTGCACGGAGTCACAGAGGACAACGGCCCACCATGATGTCGGAGCAACGCCTTCTACAAATATCGCAATCAGGTCAGATGAAGCATCTTGGTATTCGTGTTTCTGTACGAGCTCATGGAACCGAGCATATCTGACAGCGAATATCAACCGGTGCATGAAAACGCCTTGAACCATGGTTTGTGCCCTAAGTTCTTGAACCGAGGGTGCGATTGCCAACGCATACTGAGTAAATTTCTGGGCCCCTAGAAGACTATTTCAGTTTTAAATTCAAACACTTGACACCGGCATTCATACCGTTGGTGATATATTCGTCCAACACTCGGTCGACAATGCGACCTAATCCCCGCCAATCTTCCGCTGATATGCAATAAGAAATGGCGAGGCCATAGTCTTTATCGGAAACGAGGGTTTGCGCGGCGATCTGGCCAATGACAGTTAGATAGAACATTCAAAACAAATTCTGGCTTTAATTAATAAAGACGTACTCGGCATATTGTCCGCCTTACATTCTCTCGTTTGTATTCGAAACACGTTTTGTTCACATCTTTCAGAACGCCCACAATATCTCCCGCACGGATTCGGGAATCAACCTTGAGGTCCGAATTTTGCTCGTGTAATCGCAATGGCACTCGGAGTAGAACTTCGTCGGCTCGACTTTTCCCTATGTCTCCGCATGAGTACATATAATCGACAGTGATTCGCCAGAGAGCGGGGTCAGAGTGCAAGTATTCAGCATATGATAGAACATATTGATCCCGCAGTGATATTCCTAAGCTTCGAAAAGTTAAGATAATTGCAAGGAGACATATGTAGTGAAGCTTACTCGTCGTCTATGTCGGATTCTATTAGTTGCAGAGCTTCCATGATGTCTGCGAGATGGGCGGATAACCAGCAATCCAATTGGTGCGCGTGCTGCAGTGCTTCAACAGGTTGACCCGAGAAAAGAGCAGCATGAACCATGTCCTCAGCATCTGTGGGGTCTGGGGGCATTTCGCTCAAAATCTGGGAAGCAACTTCACTGGGGAAGCTGTGAGGACTTGAGATCTAATATAAATAAAAAGACGCCTACGCCATGTCTTGTCGCCTCATGCGAGGTTCCACGAATATACTCCAAGCCACGGCGACTTCCTTCCAGTCAGCACCGAGCTCTTCGCACACCCGTTGAATGACATCTTGCCGACCCTCCAGGATTCCAACGATGTCACTCAATCGTTCCCACCAATTTTCGAAGCGGTCGAACCTATCTTTCTCGGGAACTTTATCCATATCTATTCGAAGTGCCTTTACTTTATCGCTCCAGCGACGTATGGCGTATGCGAAGTCCCTTTCGGCGCTGAAGTTCATCAGCCGGGGTTGTGACTCGACTAGAGGGATTAGGGTACTAGTGAGACGTTGAAGTTTCTCTGACGGATGTTGTTCTAGCACTCCTAAGAAAAAGAGAGAAGCTTTGGAAAGGCCGCGCAGAATCGCCCTAGGATCTGTCATTAAAAATATAACGGAAGACGTGGAGTGACTTGCCTAGTTGAGTATGGCCAAAAGGATTCATCTTCCCATGGATGATCCAGAGCACTTAATTGGTCACCTTCTTCAGTAGATGGTTCGATAAAATGGGTATTGAGCCACTCCATTAGTTCATCTCCAACAGGAGCTTGTTCATATCCGGGTTCCGGGAGGTATAGGACTACGAATAAGGAGAAACATGTGTAGAGACTGCGGTAATGATCGCTGCTGAATTGAAGGGGGCCATCTGGTCGAGGTATTGGTTGCTACCACAAAACTATTAATGTGCGCACATCATTGGCTACGAACTGGGAAACTCACTGAAGCGTGCACCCAGCACTCTTTGATAAAGTTCACATAATCAATAGCAAGTTTGCGTATCATAGTCAAGCATTGTTCACTCTGTATCCTTTGGAATAATTATGAGTCCAAGATGAGATCAGAAAAGAGTTGCAACTTACCAGCCGGGTTCTTGGCTAGCCGCATTTTGAAGCAGTTTTTGAAACGCAGTGAAGATGATAAGGGTATCTATTAAGAGCTGCGAGATTTAATTACCGATATTGGATCGATAACACTATTGCGACATACTAGTCGGCGTTCCGACGACGGAATAGCATTCATGCTTGCAAAGTACAGAGGTTGTTCATCGTCTGTTGTACGATTCTTGTCCGCAGTTGGCATATCCTGAGATAGAAAAGGTTGAGACAAGATAATGAGTATTCTGAGAAGTCTTACCGCATTCTTGATAAAGACCACCAAAGAATTGTCTGACGGTGAGAGTGCCGAAGAGATGGTTTGGCCAGCTTTGACAAGTTCCCCAAATTTGCCAGCTTCTATCAAAGGGGGTGCTAGATTGATATTATCCCGCTCAACCATCACATGCGTTGCTTAGTAGTCTCCTAGATGGAAAATCTTGCAGGTTAGGAGACGCTGGACGGTGAGAGGTTCAGCACCAGAGTTCAACGCGGTTCAATCTCCAGGCCCAGGCGCGTAACGGTAAATCAGCCAAACATCACGCACGCACGTGACTATTCTTCATTCAGTGTCACGTTCAAATTGATGTTGAGTCTTGACTTTGGAGCGAGCTTGACAAAAGCTTGAGCTTGAAGCTTGATTCTTTAAAGTTTAAGGTTTGCTTTTAAGTTCATTTCTTTGCTTTCTACGCTAGGATTTTATGCCCGCTAGATATGCAGGTGCTAATTCTCTTGGACTTTCATTGAGCATCAAACACTGTGGGAAAACCGAATGTGAGTCCACTCGCTTGGATTTGGTGCCACCAACTTGCAAGCAAGTCTTCCCTTGCTAACTTTCATTAACTCGGCACCTGCCTCCGCTAAGAGTCCGCTTTACGGCGACTTTATTGGGAAATATAACTGTGCATTCAGCGCCGCAGAGTTTGACATGTCAATGGTCTGGTGCGCATGCGTCATCTCTGACTTCAATCCTCGGAAGAAGCGGGCTATCTGGGATACCTAAAACGTTTCAATGCCCATCTAAGGGTCCTTCTATTGTATTCTGAGGCTAATTGGGTATGCTCTTGTCTCTTATCCCTCCCATACGCCCATAAATATATCAATCACTTCACACCAATGTCTCCGTAACGGCACTTACTGCCGTCATAAAAATCTGAAAAACATCATCCTTGGCCAACCGTGATAGGTTTGGATAGCTTAAAACCAGGCGAGTAACTGCTCTATACTAGCCGCTATATAGTGGGCTTGGCCAAAGCAACACTACAGTATAGAATGTACTCATACCAAAATAATATGATGAACTACCTGAATAGCCTTATATTCCCTCTCAACTCAAAATTCGACCTGAAGAAGGTTTCATATGCTGCTAAATGTGTGGCATACTTTACGACTGCAGTACACTGGTGGAGCTTACCCGCCAACGGATAAATATTAAAGCTATGGCGGCCCTAGTTTCCGTACTTTCCTTGGGAGTGTCGGGCTCATGACCTTTGATTCTCTCTAGTACGTATGATTCTAGAACTGTTCTGGCTCCCAATTAGCACACAAAGGACATTGTTCCTGCGATACGTGTCTCAGCTTTGCCGACAATCTAGCGACTTACAGTCCTTCATGGATCGCATTCGTGACAGTTTGCGTGAGCTCTATGATAGGGTCATGTATGTAGGTATATCAAAGGTATATAGTTTTCTTCCATGATCATTTTTCCAACTCCGAGACCAAGAATTTTCTGGAAAAAGGTATGGGAAGACCGCAACTATATACAGTCCCACTTCCTAAGTTAATATGTGCACGGGGCTAGTTCGTCTTCTTTGCCCGAATCAGCATACTCGCTTTCTAAGGTTAAATCTGCCGTTAGATCTGTATATGTATATCTAACCTTCTCTGGGAATCTGACTGTTTGGGTAACAAGAGGTAGCAAAAGATGCGGTTTTAAGGTTATGTCGTTACTGTCCTCCGGATTATTTATTTATTATTCCATTCGCTGTCCATCGAGGCTTCTGCCTTATATAGGACTCCAGCTATGTACTATCTAAAGTCTCCGTGATGTTAAATATATTTGGTGGTATGTCTAAATTGACGACTGCTTTGAGGTCGTCTGCACGTTATGCATGCTTCGTTAGGGCCAGTCCCGGTATGATTCAGACTGAGCAACCGTTCATTAGTACTTGAGGGGCAGGAAATGTGGAATGTGATGGATTTGCAGTTGGAGTCCTGCTGAGGCGAGCATAGCGTACCAATTTTGGGTCATGATATCAGTGCCTTGGTAGCTGTTTATCACTTTTGATATGCAGAAAGGCGAATGGAAGACTATGGTCTCCATTTGTCCATCATTCTCTTCTAGACCTCTGTATAGAGTCCATGATAGACTGACAATTGCTCAGCGCCTACGTATATCATACTGACATGGTGTGAGGCAGAAGAGGTAATACAACATACTTAAACTACTCACTTTACTCAAACTACCACATAAATTGAGTACAAAAGTCTGCAAACTTTCCATGAAATGGAGTCCAAAGGTGGCTCAAAATCTATTTTTAGCTTCTTTCGATAACGGTGGCACGCAATGACCCGTTATTTTTAGTGAGTGGAAAATGAAGTACTAGAAATGAAGAATATCATCATCCTCCGCAACGGTGCTTCTAACTCTCTGCGTTCTTGCGGGGCTTCTGTCTTGATTTAAATAAATAAGGAGCTGCCAGTGTTGAATATTGAACGACGATCTGGGACAGGTCACACTGGGCACTCTGCGGTCTTTGCGGAAAATACCTGCACATTGACAGTGCACGTATTTAACCCGCGCCCACAAATTATATATAATCAATGATCATCAATTTTAGTTCGCCGTGTTGGTCCTAAACCTCCCAAGTCCAGTGCAAAGCGTCCTTCTATTGAATGGGGATTCGGGGACTACCCGATGTTTGGGCTTGGATCGAACTGCATGACCTCGAACCCCACGCCTTCAAGTTTGGCAGGCTGCTAATATTATCTAAGGTTACGAACTTAAAGATCGATAGAGTTTGAATGCCCAATCACCATTTTTTTGAGGTGTTCGCAAATGGATCGATTAATCGGTTCTGATAAGATGATCCAGACACCAAATCAATGGAGAATAGGTATTCTTGGAAGTGTGTTCCCATTACTTAGTAAAATAGAACCCGACACAACAAGAAACCAGGTACAGCAACTGAATCCCCATTGAGGGATCCACGCGATCTACGCAATGACTTTAGGTGTCTGTATTTCTTCATTCGTGCCACTCGAAATAGAAGTTACATAAATGGCCGTATCGGTTTGGCCAAACCTCGGGCTTTAGGCCTCATTGACAACGAGTCAATGCTTAACGTTCCGGCGAGTGGATGAGGCGGTCGCAGATGAAAAATTGATTCCAGGTTTTTGGACCCTCAAAACCTGGAAGTCGGTCCTGTGTAGGCCTAGCATTGGGTTCATGTAAGAGCAGTTCCAGTAATCCTGTTCTGATATTGCTGTCTTTAGCCATCCCTACGAATTTAGGTCCGTATACATGTCGGATAGCTTATCCTAATCCGCATATACATATTTACTATCCAAGAAATGGAAGACCCCAGTCTCGCATAGTCATGTTATCTCATGTAGAGTCTGTATGGTTACCCCCTCTCCGAGCTGGCAGGTATTCCCTCTGTCATTACTAGTTTTTTAAACACTGCAAACACAACAATTCACTGACCCATTCACGGCGGCGCTGTTAACTTCATAGTGACTGCATATATGGCCCACATAAGATCCATACGGATTTCGCATGCGCCAGTTATTTCTGGAGTATGTAGCTGGCAGATGGACAAGAGAGAAGAGAGTCGCACAATATTACACTGTCTCGATTCATAACTGGAATATTTGAGATGCGTCGTACTTGGTGAACATTGCCGCAATGGTGACCTTGTGTACTAGCCAGTAACGATTTATAAATTGTCAAGTGAAGCTTTGTTTCAACTACTAAGTACCGGCCAGGTACAATCTGAATGTCCAAGTATAATACAAAGCACTCCGACATCTCTACTACTATCTACTTACTAGAGCATTAAGAGTCTTCGGCATCAAGCCATATCTCTGTATCAGTCGTGTCATAATCTTCAACTTCATCCACCTTTACCAGCCGCGTTGCATCGAATCCACGAAGATGTCCGCGCCTCTGAGTCACCTTCCACCCCGCTGAATTATCCCTGATGTCTCTCAAGACATCGTCAACAAATCTCTCGCCATCCCTGTCGTCAGGCGCGAGCGTGATATTCCACCCAAGATATATGTAGTTGACTATGTTAGTGTCCAGTTCATCGTCACTGTCGTCATCCGAAGAATCCAAGGGGTTGCCAGCGAGTGATAGAGTTATACCCCAAACATGGTGATAAGACAAAGTGTAATTGGAGATCATGTCCCAAGTGCAACCCCGTAGGAGCAGCTTGAGAATCTCGTCCGGGATGTCGTGACTTCTTGCGAGGTATTGAGACGCTTGATTAACGGTCCTTGGAGGCTCCCAACGGGGAGCAACATATACTTGGCGCACGGGGGGGTCTTCGTCTTCACTACCTGTGCCAGCCGATTCGTCATCGTCATTATCCCTGCCAAACAGCCCATTAGTTTCTAGGTCAAGAAAACGCCGGTAAGACTCTTACTGTGGATACCAGGAGAGTAGAACTTCATTTTCTTCGTCAGAGTCCAGGTCCGAGTCTTCTTCATGATCATCACTGTCTTCTTCTTCATCGCTTGAAGGGAATATTCCACTCCAAGGATCGTCGTCCATTCTGTTGAGCTCGGTGTCGTTTCCTAGGTCAGTACGCGTTTCTTTCGCATTCTTCAAAGCAAAAGTCACCGCCTTGACCATAAAAATTGGCACGGGCCGGCGCCTCACCCTCGCTCTGCACGAAGGGCAGGACTTTGAGCGCATCAGAATATAATGTGGATCAGATAGCTCTTCAGGATCGATGTCTGCGTCCTCCAGAGTCGGAGGAGCTTTCTTGAACCATTCTTGTAGGCATGTAAGACATAGAATATGACCGCAAGGCGAGAGGCTATGTAATGGATATCATGAAGTGTTATCGACTTCACTTAATGTAAAGAAATACTCACGCGAATGGATTATCCGGGAGCTCCATACAAATTTGACATTGAACCGAGTGTTCGACGGCAGAGAGTGTCTGTAAGGAAGTAGTGGTGAGAGATTGAGCGTTACATCCGGTAATTCTAATTTGTGAGACGTGCCTCTTCAGCCTTCTTATGATTAGCCCTGAGCGTAGATATTTCTAAATCTTGCTCTTGGATCTTCTGTGCTGTATGTTCAGCGGAAGTCTAACACTATCCAGGAAACTCACAGATAGAGCTGTGTTTAATTCTGTTTGACATTCTTCCAGTTTCTACGACCCGCCAACCTGTCGGTTAGTAGTTCCGGCTCTAACGCGATGTCCTTGAGAAGACAAACCTTCTTATCTCGTTTGTTCAATTTCTTGCGCTCATGAAGGGCTCCTTTCAATGCTTCAATTTCTTGCTTTAAGCGCCCGAATTCTGCCACCGCCAACGGACCAGTAAAGAAAGGTTCTTTAGGTATGGCGCGCCGTAGCTCATCTCGCTCATTAGGGTGACAGTGTTGCATATCGATATTACTACCAGGGATATCTTTGGATAAGCGCACAGGCGGAATTTCCTTCCTCTTTGGGGCAGGGAAGGACGTATCAGATTCTGAGGAAAGCGTATATGGTATTGACGAAGATGGGCGGTAGGATTGAATATGTGATGGTACTGCAAGCGGCGCCACTGTTGTGAGTATAGGTTTATTCTCAACTCTATCCGAACTTGATGGGTAGGATGTAGAGTATGGTCGTTTCTTCCGCTCATGAGCTGAGGCAAGTTCTATCTGAGGTGTCGAATGACCATCCTCTAGGGAGATCCGGTTGGAGGCACGACAAGAGCTATAAGAATTTTGTGCAGGTTGTTGCAACGACGGTGGTACAGACGAAGAGTGAAGCAACTGATCAACTCGTTTGCGATTGACCTCGCTTCCTAAAGGTCTTTTGCTACCAGTCGACGAGGTGACTTCATTTGGTCTGTTGTGTCGATCAGGCATTCTAATAGGAAAACTTGAGTGGAAATTGGCAAAGTTTCCAGGTGTGCGTAGTGAGTTCTGCGTACCTGGAAGCATAATTAGGGAAGAGGTCAAGGAGGCGGTCACCGGTGTCAAGGACGTGCGTGACGTCAAGACACATTATTGTGTGACACAGATAAGATACCAGAATTCCAAGTCCGATTAGAGTTCATTGCAATCAAAGTGCGAACGGCCGAAAGTTATACCTTTCATTACAAAAATTTATAGTCTCTTTCTATTTCTCCTCCCACATCCATCGATCTAAAATGCCAGCCAACAACGGCCGTGTCCTGCTCGCCTACTCTGGAGGCCTAGGTGCGCGTCCTGCGATCTTCGATTGGCGCGCGCTGCTCACCTGATCGTGAAGATACTTCCTGTATTCTTGCTTGGTTGATCGAGCAGGGTTATGAAGTCTACGCCTTCATGGCCGATGTTGGCCAGGAGGAGGTACGACAATCGGGTTTCAAGGATGGTGAATTTCGCATTGAGCAAATTTTTCTAGGACTTTGCTGCCGCGGAGAAAAAGGCTCTCAAGGTCGGAGCCAAGAAATTTTTCTTGGAAGTGAGGAATCTTTGCGAGTTTGGGAAACAAGATACCTGACGATGAGGTTTCCAGGATTTGAAGCGGGAATTTGTTACTGAGCTTATCTACCCTGCGGTTCAAGCCAACTGCATCTACGAGGTATATAATTTAATTCTTCATCGATTAAAGGTGCATTAATCTTATCGTGTGTTTAGAACGTTTATCTGCTCGGTACATCGCTTGCTCGCCCTGTCATTGCTCGTGGAATGATTGCTGTCGCTGAAAAGGAAGGTTGCGAGTGAGTCATTTAATAATTTTATGGGACATATTGTTTTCAATACTGATCGGGATGTACCATCAGCTTTGTCTCCCATGGATGCACTGGCAAGGGAAATGACCAAGTTCGATTTGAGCTTGCTTTCTACGGACTCAAGCCTGACATCAAGGTCATTGCCCCATGGCGTCTCCCTGGTACGTCTAAATCCTCCCTGCTAGTCTCGATGCATGAAATCAATCGTTATCTAGAATTCTACAACCGCTTCCCCGGCCGTCAGGCTCTCCTCGAATATGCCGCCCAATCAGGCATCCCCGTCACTCAACCACGCCAACCATGGTCGACCGACGAGAACCTCTTCCACATCTCATACGAAGCCGGAATCCTTGAAGATCCCAACACCACACCTCCGCCGACATGTGGAAACTCACCACTGCCCCTGAAAACGCCCCTAACGATCCCGAGCGCATCGCGATCGAATTCAAGGCCGGTCTTCCCGTGCGCGTAGTCGTCCCCGCCGCCGCCAAGGAGTACACGGACGCCGTCGAGATCTTCGACGCGCTCAACGCGCTCGGCAGGAAGCACGGTATCGGCCGCATCGATATCGTCGAGAACCGCTTCATCGGCGTCAAGTCGCGCGGGTGCTACGAAACGCCTGGCGCCACCATCTTGCGCACGGCGCACATCGACTTGGAGGGTCTGACGCTCGACAGGAACGTCCGTGCGCTCCGCGACCAGTTCACCACGATCGAGTTCAGCCGTATTCTGTACAATGGACACTTCTTCACGCCCGAGCGCGAGTTTGTCACCAGCTCCATCCCACGAGCCAGAGGACCGTCAATGGACTGGTCAGGTTGAAGCTCTACAAGGGCAACGTCGTTGTTGAGGGTCGCGAGAGCTCTGAAGTGAGTAGTTATCAGGTTTGGAAAAGAATTTGTTTTCAAAACATTTGGTATTTAGGGTCTCTATGATGAGCAACAATCCTCCATGGACGAGCTTGGTGGCTTCGAGCCCACTGACACAACTGGTTTCATTGCTATTGAGTCCATCAGGATCAAAAAGTATGTGATTCCCGATCCCCATACCTTGCATTTCCTCACTAACTCGCCACCTTCGCGTAGATGGGCACAAGCCAACATCCGCAAGGGTCAAGCTGGTGTCGCACCCAAAGATGTATATGGTAGCCGGGTTTGAACGACGCCCGTTCTTGGTTTTGATATAAGATGTCTTGCTTCATACAAAAATGATTGTACTCGTAGCCTTCTCGTTTGAAATGGAAATTATACAATTAATACTGTAAGAGTCGTGTGCGTAATGTCTAAGGTCAACTTGTCCCCAAGGTGTGTTGTGTATATTACAAGTGTGAGTGGTGGGTGATAGCGGTGTTGCATTGAATAACCGCGGGTCGCATCCGCGGAAAGGTGTCTTCTGATACTTTAGAGGCTGCCAAAATCAGTGAATTTGGCGGAGATTCTTGTTCCAGACAAAAAATCACATCTCCAGACATGACCTCAATGAAAGAGCCTGGTGAAAAACATGCCTCTTCGATTATCATAATGGCAGCAAAGTGGCTTCTTGCTCTAGCTCGATCATAAACGCTAGGAGCTCGTGTTGCGCCTATATCATCGCTCTTGTGTCGAATTCGGGGATTGGAAACATTTCAGCCGATGAAGGTGTCTCCAACCATCCATAGATCGAGCCGATTATTTCAAGGTATCTTTAGAAACGTCCAGGATGACAGCGCTCCTGCACGCCTCGAACGGGATGACGCCTTTGTCTGGTGTACCGACCGCGTATAGCGTGACGTCGGTGGTATAATAGAACATGACCCCCATTTGCACTGCCTTTTGGCAATCGATGGTGACACTGAGGATTTTTGTTTGGTAGGGATGTGTTCTGAGGGCATGTTTGTTAAATTGGGGAAGGTACGTCGGGATGACAGAAAGTACTAACCAAGAAAGAGGCCTTTCCCTGCCGGTCGATGTAAACGTATAAGATGGTTTTATCTTCTGGTATTCCATTGGTACCTGCACATATTTATTTATTCAAATCGAAGTCGGAATTTGGTACCGTCAAAATACGCACGGATATAATTCCAGTTCTCGGGCCGGGTTCTATATTCCACCATCTGCAACTTTTCTGTCTTCAGAATTCTCTTGTTATGCGGAGAGATGCCCTATATATACCATCAGTTAGACGAATAACAGCACGAAGAAAAAGTAAATCAAATCACATACAGGTATAGAATGCATATGGCGCGCCCTAACCCACCATGCATCCTTAAGTACTCCCTCGATGAAGTCGGGCAGACGGGCTATTTCGAAACGGTCTTTCGCATCGGTTTCTATCAGCCGTCCAAATTCTGCTATTGAATATGCGCTGAAAGGAGGGAAGCGTAACTGGCATGCGCGATATTAGCATTGCGACCATTGTATGATGGTTATTTGAAGTAGGAAGAAACAAACACACCACATCCGAAACGCGCACAAAGCAATCCGGCGCGACGGCATACCCCATATTCCTAGCTTCATGACGCAAGAGCCACCCCGCAAGAATTCCAAAGAGCGCTTTCGCGTCGTGCGCCGGTTTGTTCTTCAACAAATCTGAGAGTCCTACTGCAGTATCCGTGGGGAACGCATCCCCTTCCATGACTGGAATCGACGAACGAGGCTTTTTCCGAGGGTTCGGTTGGTTGAAATCGAAACGCGAGTTTTTGACTGTAGGAGTCTCCGAGTGAATGAATACCATCTTTTCCGGTCTCGGTTCCGGTTCTGGTTTTGGCTTTGTTTCTGGTTTTGGTTCCAGCTTTTCTGACTTCGGCTTCGGTGAGCTGTTGGTACGAGCTTTGTTGGACGGCACGGGAGGCTGTTTGGGTAATTGCTGCCTTCGAGCATGGAGCTGTTCAGGCTTAGCAGAAGTTGACTTGGACGAGGAGTAGCGTTTCGTGTCCTTGACGGGTGCATGAGAGTTCACCACCCGTCGTTGTTGTACCTCGGGAACAAGGCAAGTCGTCCTGTTTCGTGAGACTTGGCTGTAGCGTAGACATCGCACAAAGGCAGCTTGCATGTCGCTGCAACTAAGGGTGAAATACCAAACAGAGAAAGCTAGAGGATGAAAAGAGCAACATGCAGACGGGGGTCAACAATGCGGTCAACGCTTCCAACCGTCGCGGTTAGTAGTAAACCAAAAATTGAAACCTGTTCATTGGCTCTGAGTCACGTGACAGCACCTCCCTGTGAGCGCGGCGATTCCTGGCGATTCGGAATGGATTTTAGAATATGGTTTGTTCAAGGTATCACAATTGACACTCTCAATCTCTACATTACTTGACCAGCTTCAACACGCCCATATGTTCCCTTTCTTGGGGTATCATCATTTTGGTTTATATGGTACACATTAGGGCTCTACAATTCAACGACAGCTTGAATTACAAATTTACAATTCATGCTATTCGTGCTTTCTTTGTTTCTCGCCCATCTTTAGACGGACTAGCACTGATAGCAGGCGTTGAGGAACGCGTGTTATACCCAGAGTTTGTTGTGCTCGGTGGGATAGATCTGGGAATGCCTAGTTGCTTCTTCAGCTGTTGGAGCCACTTCCCTCCTTCAGCGCCATCGAAGAGCCAGACATGACTAAAGAAAAGACCAAGGCGCGTAAGTATATTAACTTCCGCCATACATAGAGAGAGATATGGGCAGTTAAATATAAAACACGCACCTTGTTCCGACTCGTTCAGGAGGACGAGACGTGCTGAAATCAGAGTCATCGGATGAAGGCCGTTTTTTGAGGTTCGAACCTCGTGGAGGTTGCAATCTCGTGGCATTGACTGTCGGTTGAGCCAATGGAGCCGGTTCTCTTGGAACGGGCAGCTCCCATCCAAGCTCCCTGCATAAGTGGAGTACTATATCATCTGCATTTCCGAGAAGTACGATCTGATGAAGTAAGACCTCGTCAACGTTTATGAGATGGATACCAATGAACAACTCACATCTGGATTTATGTGTCGGATAGGAGTCTTGTTGATAAGAATCTAATATGATGATGAACAACTGCAACGAGTAAATATGTGCTGAAAATGCCGCCTTCTTACCTGAGGTATTGAATGCGGCAGATGAGCTAAAACGTAGAACGAAAATTAGTGCGATGTTAATGCGGATGGAAACCAAATTGGGCTCACAAGTAATCTCCGCGACCGGCGACACCTTCAACGAAGTGCCTATGATAAGGAGCAAATCGGCTTGGAATCGATCTTCAGCCAGAGAGTTGTCGAATGCATCCGTCAACTTCTCCCCAAAGAAGGTGATATCAGGCTTAGAAGGCCGAAGACCAATTATCAGTATTGTCATTGCAGATGCATTGGAGAGAAAGAGCACTACCTTCATGATACCAGGGGGGTATACCGGTCCGTCGCTCTCATCCTCAACGTCACTGTCCCACTCTCCCTTGGCCTTCTTTTTGCTTTTCTTGCCTTTCGATTTGATCGGCACAGATGAGGTAGTGTTACATTTCTTACAGAGCGGCACTTTCTGCCCCATGATGTCTGCCTCGATTTCAGTGCCGGGGACTCGGTCCCGGCATTGAAGACAACTGGCTGAAGCGAATGATCCATGGCATTGGAGGACTTTTTCCACTCCTGCGAGGGTCTCCAGTGTATCTATGTTTTGGGTATAGTTCTGTAATTGGTGAGCGTAAGAATCGATGTTGAAGTTGTACGACATACCCGAAGGAGCTATCACAAGGAAGATACCACATTTAATAAACTTATGAGAGCGGTATATATATTGACATACTTTGTTATTATTCTCCACCACTTTTATGAAGCGATGGCATGGAGAAGGAACGAAATTAGAAGGGTATATTTGGCTAGTTCATTCTCAGTAAAAAATCCAGACAGTGAGATATCAGAAAGAGTTGACCTAGCGAATGAACTTGACATGCGTATCACAATCAGATTTATGACCACTCCATCTCAAATCTATACTTACTAGAAGACTGAATGGACACATTAACACATATCACGTTCGAGGACTTGAAAACTTACCGGAAGGATTTTCCTTAAAATAATGTATATCAAACCTAGGTCAAGGAAACCTGTCTAGCGCCATCAAAATCACAGAAAAAGTATCCTTACATCTGTTGAGGGTCATCTAGATCATAATCGCCTTTATTTTTGAGCGAGGCATACAACCCATCGCGTGAGCGGAAATCAGGAATGCCACATGATACACCTGACAAAGAAAGAGAAAGGTCTCAAAAACATTACGGAGAGCCATAAACGACATACTGATGCCTGCACCAGTCAATATAAGGATTCGTTGCGATTTCTGAATGAGCTGTACTGCATCGGCAATGGTGTTATATTGCGGTAACTTGTCGCGGTTGCGGAGTCTGAGGGTCTAGGTCAATAACTTGTTATATCAGAATTCCATTCACACATACTGATGCGACATTGCCACACGCAAGAAATATAACATGGTTTTCTGTCGTCGAGTCTGTAATTCGGGACACTGGAGGCGATAATCCATATTAGGAACTGGCGCAAAGCTGACGGGTCAAATGTAAACTGACCAATTCGATACCAAACGCCTCCATGAGTTTCGGTATTGGTATGTTACGACGCGTAACATATTCATCTATGAATGCAGAGGAGCCTAGTGCGCCCAACCACGCTTTTCGTCAGGACTCTAGTCTAAGAATAGAATTTTGAGAGAGAGGACGGACCGCGCTCTTTCAAAAGGTGTAGCATCTGCTTGATTTCTTGCTTCGTCCATGTTTCTTCCTCTTTGCGACGGGTCTAAAAGTTAGCGTTGTCCGCCATCACGGAAGGAAGACCGAGAACCTTTGGTTTCGTTGGCAGATTCCCCGGCGGGGAAAGTGGACATAGAGAGAGGATGGTCATCAGCGTCTTCATCGTCGTGAGAGTCCTCGTCCTCGTTCATCTGAGATTGCGGCATCTCAGAATCGATATTCTCATCGGTATCTACAAGGACCTCGAGGATATCCTCAATTGTCTCCGCGTCGACGTCGACATCCTCGGAGGCTTCCAAAAAGGCTTGCACCTGCAGCGCAAGAAGCTCGTTCTCCATTGTGGCAGAGGTGGTCGGTCGATCGTTGTCACCGAGGGGATCCACATGGTCAGATTCATGGACAATGTGCTCCGAGTTTAAAGTAATGGATGCATCTCTAGGATTATCTACAGCACATGAGGTAATGTTCTAAGTGAGCTTGCCAAGTCCGGGTAATAGAGAGTAAATGGTACAAACTCATGACGGGGCGATGGAACCTATTTTTTGTTCGTTTGAAGCCGGTAATTAATGAGAATTTCCGACAACAGGTTATCGCGATTTTGGGGTGCGTTGGGGGAGGCGAAGTCCGTTGCCAATACAGTTGAAAGTCAACCAGCTGGAGCAGGGTCTAAATGAGAAGTGCCGTAAAGGGCTATGAAGCAAACAAGCAACAACCCCACGGATCACCCTCGGGCCGATCTCCATAAAGTTGTAACGGTCCATCTCCGTACGGCTTGCAGAGGCGTGCACCCAGCTTCGTCATCTCGGAGGACTTGGTGGAGAGTACGTTGATTTTACAACAAAAATAATATACAAGCACAATAAAAATACACTATAATTACATGTTCAAAGAAGATAGGTTGACCGTTAACCCTGCTTGCGTCGAGCGTCATAAGAATAAACGATACAGCCTCGCAAGAACTACTGAAATCCTCAAAGCTGCTTGCGATTCAACCAGGATTTGGAAGCGTCATACCACATCCACTTGCTGCCTGTATGGACGGAACTTGAACTCGGTTGAACATCCTTCCTGTAGTACCTTAGACCGCCCATATTGCATTCTACATGCTAAATGATCAATTTATCAGAGATGAAATAATTCTACGAATTTGTGGACTGCACCTTATCATACGCGAGCCATTGTGCTTTCTTCAACCCATGGATACCATATTCTCTCGATATATCATCCAAGCAGCCATGCACCTTATCCTTGTACGATTTTTTCCAGTCCACATATACGCTCGACACAAATAATCATCATAGCCACCTGCGCTGGTGTATCGAACTTCGATCCGCTGTGAGTCGACGGTGCTTGAGCGAGTAAATCATTCAAAGCCTTGAACGATGGAGCATTCACAGGTGGAGGGGATGTCGGGCGCTTTGGATAATCTCGCAGCGTTTCAGATGCCGACAGCATTAAAGACTCCCTGTAAGCTGGCGAGATATGATTTTCCAGGTTGGAGTCGTTGTTCTCGCACTCGGCTATACTTTTGTTCAGTGAGTTCCATAGCCATATTTCGCCCCCTGCTCCATCTGCGCTTTTATTTGTATAAGAGTAGGCGTAGAAATTTCGGCGTCTGGAAGGACCTCTGGAAGTGTGCAAATACGGGTGGCTGGAACAGGATTATTGGCGAGGATGTAGGTGCGCGGTTTAGGGAACCGCCTGTTCCTCCCGTGTCTTCTGTAGAATGTCGCCGCCTTTTTGTTTAGGCTTATAATCCACTCAATAAGATTGAGACCGAGTTTTGGGAACTAAGTGCGTACATTTCTTCGAACCTTTCGGGCCCGCCGTACTTCTCCCAAGCCTTCATCTCTACGTCTCTTTCTATGTAGTTATGCATGGGCATAATGTGATATGCGCCGTTGAATTTGGCCGGGCTCCTGAATAGAGAGAATGAATAAAAACTCAGTGGAAATTCCGGACATCGTAGGAATACGACTGACGTTCCCATTGTCATTGTCAAATCCTCCAGATCCCTCGCGCTTATGTGATATTTTGACATAGCAGCAGTCTTACCAATCTATGGAGACACAACAGATTCAAGAGCGTTAAGGAAAGAAGATGATACATGCAGCCAATACTCACAGGAACCCCTGCGCGGATCCGTGAAAGCCTCCATTGTGATGCTTCTTGTACTTGGACTGCCTCATTCTGTCTGCGAGGATATACCCCTGCGGCTGAGCTGTTTGCACTGCGTTCGACCCTGATAAACGACCTCGTAGATGAGCCCTCGGCATTCTGGATGGTCTGGGGGTGTTAACGAAGCAAAGAACCCTAACCGTTCGACGAAGCAACGATGTGAGATTAAAGTCTCAGCCACCAAATGATATAATTTGTTTGGTTGCATTCCTATTTATATCTAATTTTAGGCGCCGTAGGCAATAGCGCGGCGCGCGCCGGTGCGCAAATAGGTAAATTTGTCTGATCTTGAGAGCTCCTTTATTCTTCTCATGATACTCTATTTATCGAAAATTGGCTTAGGAATGTCTTTCCAAAGCAAAAATATAGTCCAAATCATTTTCCTTTCTTTTGATCAGTTCTGTCAAGTACATACGCGAAAAAAAACCTAACTAGGAAACAGAAAATACATAATAGCATACATTCTCAGTAGTGATGAAGTAACTGAATACAATCGGAAACTTTCTCTCGTTAAGGATTATATATATATTGGTACAATCTATAGCTTGTCAACTTTAGCATTGGAACCTGTTAGGAGTGATTCAGAATGAAGGGGCTTACTGCAAGAAGACATCTGTACTACAACCTCAATCCTCCCTCTCATGCAGCCAAAACTTGGCACTATCAGACCACCGGTACTCGTTTGCGTGAAGAGGCCCTTGTGAATTGTCTGACTTGTAGTACCATAGACCTCCCATTTTGCATTCCACATACTATAATAATACAATAAATTAATCGAAGAGCAGCTCTTTCGAGAAGTATCCATACCTTATCATATACAAGCCATCGTGCTTTCTCCAACCCATCGACACCGTGCTCATTGAGCACCTTATCCAAGCAATCATACACGTTATCCTTGTATGGTTTTATCCAATCCACAGACTCGTCTCCTGTAAAGTGGTCGTAATACACTTCTATTCCTGGTCCATGGTACCCCGATGGTGCATCAGCGAGGAGTTCATTCAAGGCGTTGAATGAGACAGAGTCTGACGGAGGAGGAGATGTTGGACGCCTTGGATAGTCCTGCAATGTGTCAAATGCGCATGACATTAAAGATTCTCTCTCGCTCCGACGGGGGCCTGACTCATATTCCTTGAATACATTGTTCAATGCATCCCATAACCACTTTTCGCCTCTGCCCTCCATCATTTCTTTTATCCGTATAAGGTTTGGCGTGGACGTTTCAGGATCTGGTAGATCCTTCGGATATACAAAAATGCTGACACAAGGGGCCAAAGCTGGATCGCTGGCGAGTTTGTAGGTGCTCGGTTTAGGAAAGATTTTACCCGACTTGGTACCGTGTTTCGCATAGTACTTAGCTGCCTTGTCGTTTAACCTGATAGTAACAACGGAGTTAGTGAAATGCTGAGCTAGCTTCAGAACTTGGAAGACGTACATCTTCTCAAAACCTTCGGGGCCGCCATACTTTTCCCATGCTTTCATTTCCACGTCTCTTTCTTTATAGAGAAACATAGGCATAATCCTATCTACGCCGTTGATTTTTTTTGCGGTCCTGGAGTATAATGTGATAAGCAATTTAAAAGAGCGAGATTTGTTGTGCATATGATTCAGACTCACTCTGACGTTGTACGTGGCATTTCCTGCAAAATCTTGTCATTTATACGGTAATTTTGAATAGCAGCGGTCTTGTTAATCTGAGTACCGCGCGAATTCGAGAACTCAGTGATAAAAACTTGTGCGTTTTTCTGGAGACACTCACGTCGCATCTTCTGGAATCCACGAAGCTCGCCATTGGGATTTATCCTGAACTTGAATTGTCTGCTTTTTGCGGGAAGATCGCTTCGCCGGCGAGCTAGCGGTGCGTTTGGCGTTCGTCGGTGATATTGAAGATGCAGCTCTTGGCATCCTGGATAGTTGGTATCGTGAATGAAGTAAGGGTTGAAGAAAATGATGTCCGATCGCAGGAGCTTCAAGTGGGCGTTGATAGCGTTTTTTTAGCTGTGTCTCCCAAGTTCGACGGATCAAGTTAACCCCCTGATTCTGATTTGGCGTCATTTATTTGAGTTTATTTCTATTTATAGCTAATTAGGCGCCGCATACATTGCGCACGGATCAAGTGACAAGCCCAGACAGATACGGCCTTCGAGCGACGAAATTCCTTCCGATATTATGAAGGTTGTTACGAAGCAGAGGGCAATTTAGCAGGTTCGTCAAGTCCATCTGTTTCAAGAAATATGCATCTTGGAGGAGCACAAGTAGCGGGATGCTAGTATATATGATCAGTTTTATCAAGTACGCAACAAGTACGGTAAGAAATAAAAAAAATACACTACAACAGCTCTCACTATTAGAATAATTGGGATAGTGATATTCGTATAACAGAAGAAAATAATTAGAACATTTGGCACATCTAGGCCATTGGATCATTGGCGAGAACATAGGTAGTCGGTTTTGGGAATAATTTTCCGGAGCTGGTGCCATGTTTTGCGTAGAACTTGATCATTTTATCGCTCAAACTAAGGAGGAAGTCAATAGAATCCAGAACAATGAGGTTCGGCGAGCGTACTGATTTTCAAAGCCTTCGGGGCCCCCATGCTTTTCCCAAGCTTGAGCTCAACATCTTTTCCTTGTAACAGTACATGGGCTTTATCGTATCCTTGCCGTTGATTTTGATTATAGTGCTGAGAGTATGAGATTATATGAGATTTCAACCTTTAGTTCAAGTGCCGGACATGGTAGCAATACGACTTACTGCCTCTTTTCAAATGGCATGCCCTGTAAATCATTTGCATTCAAGTGATAACTTGCTATCGCTGCGCTCTTGTTTATCTGCGCCGGCGTCCGCACGGAGAGATTCTATAAGGTTCGAGCAAAAAGATCATATGTACCACAGTTCGTGCTCACATCGTGGTTTTCGGGAATCGTCGAAGCCCTCCACTGCGCTGTATCCTGCACTTGAATCGCCTTTTTCGGCTTGCGAGGAGATCCTAACTTCGCGGGGGAGCTACCGGCCGTTTGTTGGCGCTTCACGGGCGATGACTTCGGCGTGGTGACCTTTGGCATTGCGTGCGATCTGTTTCGTCGATGAGGCAAGTCTTCGAGGAGATGGACGTGAGATTGAAGCCGCAGAAGCCTGGAAGCAGCAATCCGCAGCCTATTTGGTGCCTCCTGATTCAGCGGATCAACTCCGCTTGGATCCGGGATTACTATTTATATCCATTTAGGCGCCGCCAAGGCGCCGCTCATAGCACTGCAGGTTTGCCCATGGGTTAACGAGGCTTAATGTAGCCCTAGCCTTGAAACTTCCATTAATGAGGGTTTCGCGGTGACAGGAAAAAGTCATTCCATATGGATTAAAAGCCATAGCATGTCTACATATTGCATGAATGTCTTGACTCGAAGCAGAAACTTCACTGCAATTCACTGGCAGGGAACCCGCAAGGGCTCTGGAACTATAAACGTTGAGAATCAAACAATAAGGGAATGCGCACGTCTACGCCCTTTCCAACTGTTCCTTTATTCTGGTTTTTTCGTATAAGCGCAAGATTTTTTCGTCTCGTACGTAGAACACAGTTCAAGTTGAACGAGATATCTATGACTAGGAAAGTATCATTTCTCAACCATTTGGGCTTGATCTGGGCTGAGTATTTAAAGAAAGACCGTGCATTTGACAGCTCGTTCAGTTAGTTGTGTGTGTGTGTTGATAATTTATGTCAATCAGCTCGTAGCAGATATGTAGCATTTGGTCAGATAAACATAGATATCTTGTTCGCGTTGAGGGGTGGGGAGGGGTAGTAATCTTCTCAGAAGTTCGTTCCACCGTACTACTAGTAAGCTCATCTATCGCTCGGCCTGCATCTTTCCAAGACACAGTAGTCGCCGACCACAAGTAAATATGTGGCCCATGACCCAGTGTAAAAGAACAATCGTAATCCAGCCCAGTTATCTGCAAATTATGAGTGATATCATGCGATAGTAACCGTCCAATAACCCGAACGCCAATGCATCTCGAAGCTTTGTACATTGTTCGAATCCAAACCCAAAAACCTAGTATTTAATGCGGAAATATCAAGTGGATATGACGGAAAGGCACAACAAAGATATCCCTTTAACCTGGGTCCGGATTCCACAGTCGGGAGAAACGATGACATAACCTCCTGTTTATCTTTCATTGGACTGCAGAGACTGTAGTCGCCTGCAGTCGCACCACTGACACATTATTAATAGCAAAAAAACCATCCAAAAAGATGGAAGTTCGATAGTCGTTGGTGTGAGTAGATTCGAAGCAGACACCATGTTGGGAACTGAGATATGAAGGCTGTAAATATACTTATTCTTTATCGAAAGCCAGCTTTATATAACATGCAACGTGGGCTGACCAACGATGATCAAAGTAGTCTGGGGGCGGATGGAGTCGGCTAGTAGGTTCTCCTTTCAGACCATCGCGAAGCTAATGCCAGGATGAACCTGGGTCCTGACGATCCGATACACATGCCGGCTGACTCGCCTAGCATTCTACAAATTGCCTTGAGTAGCACCAAGTTGGGCAATATTTCCTTTACAGACCGGCAGTATCTCGTGTGATTTCGGCCAATAATTTAGGGAGTAAGCGTGAACGGAGAGCGAAAGGTGCTTCTTCTGGTTTTCAAGCTTTATTAACTGCATTTGGAGGCATCATTGATATCGGTAGAGTACGAGCTTCTGATTGCAAACACACCGATAGTAGTCGGCGGTTTGCAAAGCACTCGTGTGTGTTGTCCATGCGAATATTTGCTATGTATGGTAAGGCAGGAATTTAATTAAAGGGCCGAAGAACAAACGAGCCGAAAATGGCTATGACACTACGCCCTCTAAACACACCCGAACGCATTTGCATGATGATACGGTCAAGCACTGTACTTACCGAGGTCCACCGGGCTTTGAGCTTGAGGCAACGGTAGTGGAAGAAGAGCGGGTCCTTTCGCCGATTCTCACGCGCACGATGGGACAAGCATCGGTGGGTTCATTTGCAGCTCCTTTGTTCAACTGATAGTCTTACCAAAGATAAGCTTACATCGGCGTCTCATGGAGACAGCTCGCGCAAAGTGAAGCTTGACGTTGAGATCAGACATCTTTCAACGGAATCTGGGCTATTCCCGGCTCACTTTATTTAGGGGATAAGCAGTTAGCGATCTCACCAAGTCAACGAGGGCGGCTGGGCCAGTGGCTGGTTCTGATAGGACGCTCATAATCCCGCTTCCCCTCATAAAAGCGCTAGTACTATGGAGTCGTCTCTGGTTCCCAAATCTTCCCCAATCTTCCAAAGCATAAGATGACTTCTTTCGATTCATACAACGCCAAGACTACGAGCATTAGTGTGCGTCCGCAGTCCTCCTTCCCGTTCCAGAGTACTAATTAACCCTCTCCGCAGTATCCATGGCCTGCCGAGGTCAACGGCATAGAGCGCATTGCTCTCTCTGCTCAAGGTGATCTGCAACGAGTGCTCAGGTATAGACACAACTGCACCTAATTTTTTATATAAAGTTCTGACTCCCTGCGCCTTTTCTTGCTAGCGCATTCTTTGCTCGCCCCATTGTCATTGCCTCGTGTATTCCAACACATCCGCCAGGCATCTCTCCAGTCCACCCCGAGCCGCTCACTCAGATCACCCCCACCATTATCGCATCCGCGTCGCCTGAGTCCCCCATCGTTCAGACACGTCAAGTGCACCTGCAGTGCAATGGGAAGATAGTCTGCACCGCTACCTCTACCGTGCGCATCACGTCGGCCGAGACGGCGCATCTTTCCTCCAGGAGAAGTACGCCATCGGCCAGATGTTCAGGCGCCTCGAGAAGGTCCCCGCATTCGAGCTGCTGTCCGTTGGCCTCGGCGACGTCAAGGAGGCGGAAAAAAGCGGCTCTTCGTCGTTCAAAATCGCCAGCGCCGACAGGAACTCGAGCCAGCTATGGCGGAAATACACCCTCGTCGTCCCCATTTGAATGCGAGATCTTGGAGGTGTTCCCGGCGAGGGAGATGTTTATTGGGGCGGAAAGGTGGCTGACGGGAGACTCCGCCTCCGTCCCGAGCTCGCCCTCAAGGCTGACAACACTTCCACGCTAAAGCAGGGCCTCAAGATGGTGGTCGCCGGTGGCATCCTTCTGATGCTGTTGTTTGAAGTGCTTATGCACCTCGGGGGTAGATCTCGGTTCTGTTAAGGTGGTACCGATACTCATTTGACACCCCGAGCCAACCCCGAACTATACCTATCCCCACGTCGCTTCAACGTTTCATGTCGAGATAACCCTTATTTTCCTCGCTCTACACTTCCTTAGATTATTGTTTGTATAGACTAAGTCGCTGGACTTTTTCCTCCTATCACGTCATTATTCCATGTTACATATTATGTGCATATCTACTACATTATTGTACATGTTGTACCATCATCATAACATAATTTGAGTCAATGATAGAACTCGTTGTCACTGTTATCCACTTCTCAGCGCTCATCATCTTACTTTTACAGCATTTGAACAAGATGGGCGCCTTATGCCGTAAATAAATGAGCGCGACTCCGAGTGGAACAAACATCGACTTCGTAAAAATGGCTCATTTAAAAGAGTCAGACTGCCGCAGAACACCAACGATAAAGCCTTTCTTAACGTAATTTATGGTGAAACATTAATTGTTCATATTGCATGGAACCATAACGAGTGAAAGAAAGCTGAGGTACATATACAGGTACAATAATAATGCAGAATAAAAAGAAACCCTATAACCCAAGAACGACCGTCATCTATGACCGCTCGCCCGCAGCCTGCGAGCCAATGCAAGATCTTTGGGTTGGATGGTACACGCTTAGCGTGGATGGCAGCCAAGTTGGTATCCTCGAATAGCGAGACAAGGTATGCCTCAGCGGCTTCCTGGAGAGCCATGACGGCGGATGATTGGAAGCGGAGATCAGTCTACAAGAGTAGAGTCAGTGATGGAGTAGATGAGTCACGAAGATGAAGCAGTAATCACCTTGAAGTCCTGAGCAATTTCACGGACAAGACGTTGGAAGGGGAGCTTGCGGATGAGCAGCTCAGTCGACTTCTGGTAACGACGAATTTCACGGAGCGCGACGGTTCCGGGCCTGAAGCGATGGGGCTTCTTCACACCTCCAGCGGCGGCCTGCAAAGCTAATGAGTAAAAAGCGCTATGGAAAAGTCTAAAGTGCACGTACGGCAGTTTTGCGCGCCGAAGACTTGGCAGCGAGTTGTTTACGGGGCGCCTTGCCACCGTGGACTTGCGAGCAGTTTGCTTTGTGCGGGCCATTGCTGATGATGATGAAGTGGTGGTGGTGGTGGTGGTGGCGGACTGGTGGTGGTGGCAAGAGAGATGGGGGCCGAGTCCAAATCCGGCGTTTGTTATATACGGACGCGGCGCGTCATGCACGTGATGGCCGCGCTGTCGTGGATTCAACAAACGGGAAATGCAGCACAGCCACAGCGCGCCAATATATAACCACGGGCGGAGTATCGTGACTACCATCCCGCTTTCAGAGCCCACCTCACCCACAACACCCATCACCACCACCACCCCCACCCACCCTACTAAATAACATGTCTGGACGCGGCAAAGGCGGAAAGGTGCGTTCAAAGTCGTTTGGAGCGACGAGCGGAGTGTGCTGACAACCTGATAGGGACTCGGAAAGGGCGGAGCCAAGCGCCACCGCAAGATTCTTCGTGACAACATCCAGGGTGCGCAGCCTAGCCACTCTTGAACTCGTCGGTTTTCTGACATTTGCTTCAGGTATTACAAAGCCCGCCATCCGCCGTCTCGCTCGTCGTGGAGGTGTGAAGCGTATTTCTGGTCTTATCTACGAGGAGACCCGTGGTGTTCTCAAGATCTTCCTCGAGAACGTTAGTACCTCTTACCGTTCTGCCCCATCCTTCATCTGACTCTGTTCTTTCTTCCTTCAGGTCATCCGTGACTCAGTAACATACACCGAGCACGCAAAGAGGAAAACTGTCACTGCTCTCGATGTCGTCTACGCCCTCAAGCGATCAGGACGCACACTCTACGGTTTCGGTGCTTGAGCTGCGAGCTATTTATCTGGACTTTCTCTCTCTCATTGTGCTATCTATTTGTTGTATACTGTATTACTATAATCTCATTTCTGCTGAAAACGCAAACCAGTTCGGAATCTTGAGTGCTTCAGCGGAGGAGGTGAAATTTTGGCCAACCCTCTGCCCACAGGCCTGCGGTCTGCGTCGTGGCACTGTACTCTGAGTCATCGTGTGAAATGTATTGTCTAATCGGCATGAATTAACGCGTCATTGGGCTCAAATGCCACTGCGATGTGTGGCATGTGATGCTGGCTACTGATAACGACTCGAGCAGGCCAGAGCAGGCCAGACACCGTACTATGCTTGCAACAATTAGAGTAAAATGATAAATGCCTATGGAGTCGAAAAATCAGACTAAATACATATGCAGTGGATAGTATTAATATTCTACAAGGCCCCAAAATTAATGCCTTTGCTCATCGTCCGCAACAAGTCCATTTTGTGGGCCCTCGGCATCATCTGCTGCTCCTGCCACCGCTGCGCCTTCGCCGCCATTCTCTGGCACCACCGCCGACTCCGGCTCGTGGTTCTTCAGCCTCATCTCCACCAAGAACTCCTTGTCGCGTATGGCCTGCGACCACGATGAGAGCATCCCGTATAGCGTAATCGCCGAGCGGACGCTGCCGGCCAGGAGAAACAATGACGGGTACACGTGCATGACTGAAGTGGGGGAGGAGGCGCAGATCAGTCAATGTGCTCGGATCGAAAGAGGGATGCATCAGACTACTCACAGATGAATCTGTTGTCCAGCGGCAGATCGGGGAAGAAGTGCTGCAGCGTCCGGAAGACCACAACGGGGAAGAGGATCATTGCCAACAATCCGCCACCTAGTGGCGCGATCACTTCCTTTGTGGCGGCGATAGGATCGGGATGCGTCCATCCATGCTGCATAATCTAGTAGATCCAGACAGCGTACATTAGCATCAGAATGTAGGGAGAATAAATTGTGGCACCGGTGGCTGCTACTCACGTTAGTCAATCCCCGCGTCAGACGATTGGGGGGCTGGATCCGATGCGCATGCAGCGCGATCTTCGCATACAGCAGCCCAAGCGCCCACTCATCCACCACCCGGATGCGCGGCGTCATATTGGGGTCCAGCGTAAACCGCACCGGAAGGACCATGTACAGATCAATCACGATCGCGAGCAGAATCGGGATGACGATGCCCAGACAGAACACCATATACAGCGTCTTCGCCACCCACAGCAGCCCGCGCTTGAGCACGAGCACATATAGGTTCGCGCGCGGGCCGTCGCCGCTGCGGCGCTGGCGGCGCTTGTCCAGGCGGTCCACGGCGCGCGCGATGAGGTAGCACACCCACATGAGGTAGAAGCCGATGAGGAGCGAGTACCCATCGTGCACGTCGCGCGGCGTGAACAGCCTGAAGAAGCTGCGGCCGAGCTGGATAGGTATTGCCACCCCCAGGCCGAGCATGACGCCCCGAAGATCCAGAGGAGTGTGATGAACGTGATGACGCGGTATTTGAAGTTGGGCGGCATATAGACAATCATGTAGTGCTCTTTGATGTTCTTCTTTGCCTTTTCTGTTTCTGCGTTTTGTTGCGCCATGAGCACCCGTGCCTCTTCGTCAACCGGTTCACCATCAGCTGTGACAGCAACCGTGGCGCGCATATCGCGAGGAAGGGCCAAGTTGTCCGTAGCAGGAACGCGGCGGAACGAGCCATCCGGAATATCCTCCTCTCCAACGACATGGACGTTCCCTCGAACAAGATTATCCTGCCAATTCTTCGGCGTAAACTCCTCTTCCGGGTGCCGTCCACCAAAGAAGTAGGACGTCAAACGCAATCTCGTCGCCAAGAATTTCCACACTGTGGTCGCGACGTGCTTGATTGTTCGTTTTGGCCGGAAATAATGCATGGTGTATGGCAGGACAAGATGAAGGAATAATAGATCCACAGGAACGTTCGATAGAGGTTCGCTACAAACGCAAATAAATCTTCAAACTCTCAAATTACAGTGAGGGGCACATACCGGTTTTTCCATCTGAAAGGCATGATCGATTTACTTCCCAACAACAATAGACCCGCAACACTGCCCACAACACAAGCAACAACGAAAGAATACATCAGTCCACTGATGCAGATCTTGCGCAGCTGGGTAAGTGTGGGCCGGTCGAGGATATCGCGGATAGGATGCGAGTTCTGATCTTGAGGATCTTTTATGAACCACATTGCCCCGGGCGCATCACACTTCTGCATCCAGACAAGAGAACAGCGAAGGAGTACCTAAAAAGCAAGATAATTCAGCTCTGTGAAATAAAATGGTACTTAAAATTCGAAACTTACATGAACATCGTTCCAGCAACCCAATGATAGAACATCGCGGTAAAGGAGCCTGGACAAAGAATCCGACACGAGATTGCATGTTGGCCTCAGGGAACAACCAAACCGTGCAAAGGTCCAAAACGATACCACAACCCAGCGGGAACGTAACCAACTCGATGAAGATGAATGCAGCACCTGCAAAGCGAAGAAAAAAAATAATCAGCACGAAAAAAATCATAGCCAAGGCAAATGACGAACCTTCAGGACTAACAACTGCTGTCGGACAGCATTCCTCACAGCAAGTCCCGCGGTCCTCGCATTTCCACAGTCAATAGGTTGAGGTACAAGCCAGGATGAACGAAATCACGACATAGCCCAGCGCAACAGCGAAAACCCGGCTCGATGGTCCGCCCCCAAGGGCGAGCTGGATCCATCGCTCTTGAAATTTCGTGGTTAAACCCTCACTTCTTTGCCAAAAGCCTGGAAGTATGGCTCGGTGAACCCAAATACTCGGTATTGAGTCGATTAGGGCTGATGTGATGTCGGTTGGATGGCGAAATGGTGGCAGCGTCAGGCCCAAAGTTGACATTTGGTATACGTATTGTGTAGCGCTATCCGCCAGAGACGTCGAATAGGTGTACTGCAAGGTATCAGCCGACTTATCCCTGTTGTGTAGAAAAGAGCTGTACGCACAAATTTTGAAGAGGCCACAGCGACCTTTTTGGCGACAATATCGTTGACAGACGCACGGATAAGATTTACCCGACGTATGCGGAAAGCCTCAGCACACCCTTGAATATACTGATGATCCAGGGCAACGTGAGCTCGACAAGGAGGTACGCAAAGAAATCGACGATGGGATCGGTGATGAGACGCATAGCTCGGATGGGCAGATGGAGACCTGCAACATGCGACGGGGATCGAGCTAAAGGCATCATTGTCAGCTTTCCCTTGCATGGACATAAATTCAAGCAAGTACGCACGCAGAGAAGGGCAGTAGTTTTGCCGATTGTGAAAGGTATCCAAATGCCAATACCAATCGCAGTGTCCAAAACGAAATCATAAGCATAGCCTGCATCGTACCGTCCAATTAGTGACCAGAAAGATCCACTAATCATGATATGCACTCACATTTTGGAAGACGCCAAACACCGGCCCTCTCAATCCAATAGCTTCCATAGCACCCTCCATATCATCCTCCACGTTCCCATCCACCTCTTCAATGCCCTCGGCTGCTGCTGCGCCGCCGCCGCGTCCTGGTTTACTCCAGCCGCCTGTGCTGCTGCCGCGGGTCTGCAGCAGCTGGAATCGCCCCCAGATCTTCCCCTTCTGGCTCCTCGTCCTCTTCGACATCTTCCCACTGACCCTCGTCATCGTCGTCGAAAAGACCCTCATCGCCTCCTTCTCCATCTTCATCCTCGTCGTCGTTCTCGTGCTCCTCCCCATGCGCCTCTCCATCGTCGAAAGGGTGCTCCTGATGGCCGTCCGCATCTCCGCCGTCGGCGTCAGAGTCAGTGTCGGAATCGGAGTCGGTCGCTGGATCCAACGCGCGCTGCTGGCCTCTTCGTCTGTCTGTGGCTGTCGAGGTCGCGGAAGTATCGGCGCTCCTCCGCCTCCATGTCCATATCCCTTCATCGTATTCCTCTACTTCTACATTGGCCCATTGCCCACGCACCGACGCGTCGTCCTCTTCGTCCGCGTCGTCCTCGTCCGATTGATAGTTGCCACTGTCATCCATCTGCACTGGATCTTCCGTATACGCTGGCGGCGCGTCCTGCGGCTCACAAAGGTCGACGGGCCCGCCCGGAGCTGCGACTGGAACTCTTCCGGCGCGCGGTACGTCGCGAGATTGGGGCGCCGCCGCTTGTGTGGGTTCATTGAGAATGTGAAAGGCGCGGACGTGCCGGGGAGTGGCGGTCGCGTGGGGAGCGGGGGGAGGTAGGACGAGGCGGTGCGCTCCAGTCGCGTAGCGAGTACGGGATGTCATTCGTGGTGCGCGGAGGACGACAGGCGGGAATGGGTTCTGGGCATCTTGGTCTGTATGCGACGGGCCCGCCGCGCCTTCGTCGCTGCTGCTCGGCACGCTGTTCATGGGGGGAATTCTGATAGGAGGTCGTTCCATGTAAAGGCGCATCCTTGCCTGCCTGAGCTTATCCCTTCTCTCGTGCTCTTCGATCGACTCTCGGATAGCGAGTTCTTGTTCGAGGAGTCCGTTGTGTTTGGCCCTTTTCGAGACGTGGGCGCTAACGCCGACAACGGCCTTGCCTTTCCCTTTTCTCTTCCTCACCACCCGGCGTTGGGCTCGCGATCCGCTTGGGTCATCTCCCACCAGTTGCGATCAGCGTTGCCAACAAAGTTGAAAACCGGTCCTTGCCCTCGTGGGCGTCGCCGATCCCGTTTAATAGGGGCTCCTGTGGAGGCCGCTGTGGTTGTGCGGGGTGTTGGTCGTCCTCTGCATGCGGCGGGGGCGCTGCAGCCTGCATGGGCGGTTGCGCTGCAGGCTGTGCTGCTGCTGGTTGCTCTGCTGGTTGCGCCGCGGTGCCTCCTCTTCTTCGAAAACGCCAGGGCGCGCATTTGCGAAATCCATTCGCGTAATAGAAATACGGCGACGAAGGTGAGGACTATGAGGGAGGCGATAATTTGGCCAGTAAGATGTCGGCGGAGAGCGTCATCCACGCTGGATGGGAGGTGATTTTGCCGATGATGCTTGTTGGGGTGGCCCTGGAGATTCAGCGCTGTCGTACGGCACATCGGGTTCCGTTGGTATTGGTCGTGGGCGGGTACTGATCCACCAAGCTCTGAATAGACGTGATTTAAATATACAAGTTTGCAAATACGAAAGCTTGGGGAACTCACATCGTCTCGCCCATTGAAAAGTATATTCTCCACGTCCAACAGTCACCAAAGGTAGAACCCCTAACCATATAGCGGCTACCACCAACGCCCTGAGCACAAAAAGATCGCCATGAACCATGTTGAATTAATCGGCGTACGAGAAGGACTGGAGGAGTGACGATGGCATATCCGAAGCATAAACTGCACAGCACAATATGAACATCAGCTCGCGTTTACAAGAAAACATGAAGAAATTTCAATACCTTTCGTGAAGGAATAGGGATGCTTGCACACATCGCAATTTTTCTTCTTACTATGAGCCAACCATGTTGTTAAGCTATGACAATAACTGTCAGACGACTTCTTTTATATTTCAACCATATTTTGGATGCTCACCAGTCCTGATGTATGTACCGGATAGTACCGGAACACTTGCAAGGATGAAAGAGAGGTTGGTCTGGCTCTGCAGGTGCGCTGCATATACGGCATGTGTCTGGACGAACACCACGAATATGAGCTCATATCACCAAACCACAGGTCCACATGGATGACGGTACGCACCTTGTTCATCAGCTTCTTGCATGGGGAAAACAGTTCAGTGAAGAACTGCAATTGCTAGTGCACAGCTGTGCGTGGTGTTCAAGACCAAAAGTATCAAATAGCGTCGGGGATGGGGATATTAGTGGCTTGGAGCGGCGGCAAATGTTAGTCAGACTCACCTTGAACTCGCGTCCGCTTTTGCCTGCCGACACGTGGCATGTGGGAACAGATTTCCCTTTATGGTCTTTCTACATCTCTCAGACTCTCACTCATCCACATTCCACAGACCACCGCGTCTGGTAACTTTGTCCGACCATCTATGCCAGCTCTTTAGGAAGCCACTCCAGCCAGCGAAGATTATAAATCTGATTCAGGAGGGCCTATGTTCACTTATCCACACAGTGGCAAAACGATTATGGCTGATTAATGGACTCGCGAGCCCTCTGATCACTACACAACTCTCCGCCGGCATCTTCGAAGCTCGAACGCATTATTTCCCGAGGTTATTGCTATCGACCTTCGAGAACCCATGTCTGGGACAATGTCTGGGCGTCATGAGTTCTGCTTCTTCAAATCCTAACGGCACACGCACGCTACATAGCTAGTGTTCCGTCGAGCTTAAATAGCAGCCGTTCACAAAGGTGACGATCCTTCCTTACCAAATAAATCTAGGTATGGCCGCCGTGAATGTTCCAAACGGCATATTTGCAGATCAAGACGCGAGGTGATAGTTTTCACCCTGAATATGGCCTGGTTTCAACAGATGTGCCTCTTGAGCCTCCACCGTCGTAAGTATCCTTTGGAGATATTATATCAAACAGAATTGACTCATAACACCCTACAGATATGCAGTCTCTCGAATCCCAGACTACCCAGTCACTTATTCATTTTTGACCCTCAGTATCGGCAACAGCTCCATGCTCCTCATTCCACCCTCCGCGCACTGTCACAAACCCCATTGTACCACATCTCCGTCGGCCACTATCCTTTTCTCCCAACATGTCTCATAACCTCTGTAACGAAGGGCTCTGACGAGTACGGCCCTTACATCGGCGGCTTCAAGTATGCATAGAACTGCGATTATCTAAAAGTCTCTTTCCCGAATCTAATTATACTTCTTCGGATAAATGTAGGACGATGATGATGTCAGGTCAAGAGAACACCAGATTCGGTTCGCAGACCGTCACTATACGCGGGCGTGAGCATCGACTATGGCAAATATTCACCAAGGAACCCAAACGCCAGGGAGTGGTACGTCGTTCAGCACACTATCGCCTAGCAATGACATAAGGATCTAATCCGCAATCTATGCAGCAAACCTTTCGTTGGAAGCCTTTCGGGTCACCTCCCGCCTGCTCGTGTGGACATGCACCAAATGGCCACAGCCTGGCACATTCATCGTAAGCCATCGATTTCCAAAACGCTAGCTCACACTCATCATTAATCGCGTATCGCTAGTGTTATTCCGATGGCGACAACCTCGTACCAAATACGCCGAATTCACAACGGTCACTGAATTGTTGCGCCCAAGCGCATCTCCACAGCAGCCGACGCTGACGGTACCCCGACTGGCCACCATCGTTTCGACGATATTGTAATTTCTGCATTGTTGCTTGAACGACAAAGGCTATTGGCAGTTCTGAACAGCGACTGATGAGGCTTGGATCCGGAGCGGTTATCGCTGGGAGAGTCCTATGATTGACTCCCGCTCGCCTTTCGTTCCAATGCAACGTGTCCAATTATCAGCCTCCGTTTTTTTTTTCTTTGATCCCGTTTACCGTAAATTTACGGGATCGGAAAAGTTATTTAACGCTGACCACTATAATCACTTCCAAATTTGTGCTCATATCGCATCTGCGCCTCATTCACGCCTTCAAACTTCAAGTTATACATTCGGACTTGCTTTGAACAGCGAACAATCTATAACTACACACGGGCGGACCGTTGGTTTCTATAACCTTAAAACGGATTTTCTGGTCTCAATCCCCTTCAATGAAGATGCCCAAACCGAAGAAGTGCGCCGACGGATCGATGAAGCTAATAATTTGGAATCTCAGAGAAATGCCTTCGCATCTTTTCGCATCTACTTATCTCCCGCGGCCTCCCTCCCGAAGTCATAAGCAGGATTTGTCTCTTCGTGAACTTGAAGGCACAAGTGCCACACTGTTTTGGAATGCGTGACGACGATGATTCTAGTCCCTTGGGAATGCATTAAAATAACCCACGTTATTCGTCACTGGAGGACCATTGGTGTAAACTCACCTAGTGGCGATTCTAGCCTATGGACTGACATACCAAATTCCAATTCAAAATCTTCAATGGGTAAAAGCAATGTTCAAGAAATCCAATCTTGTCTTTGCCATGACGAAGCAATAAGCATATGAATCTGATATGCATGATCTTAGAATCCGAATAAATACTTACCTCTGAACTCAACATGAACTTCAAGATTGCTTCAAGATGGTCGAAGGCGGTCAGTGAGCGCTGAGCGCTGAGCCACCCATGTCAGCATCAAATGGCGGGCCGAGTCCCGACTTCACTCGCCGTGACGCGTGACTAGTTGACTGGCTCCGCGTTGGAACTTGGCATTGAACTTTTCGAACCGTCTCCAGGAAGTCTCTAAATTCGACAATCCTTCGCTAGAATTCAAGTTTTTCAGACTACAATTCCGACGCTAAGGTTAGTACTCATATTACATTTCCAAAAGATTCGAGGGTGAACATTGTACAGCGACCGACATATATACTATAGCAGCCTGAGTGTGCGTAGCTAAACTCCTCCTGAAATGGACTCTCTGCTTTCGCTCCTGGCATGAGGATCTTTTGGTGAAAGAACAGTATCACCAAATTGATGAAGCTATCAAAAAACATCGTCTCTCCATCAGGGCTTTGGAATCTCGGAGAAATGCATTAGCACCTATCTCCCGCCTCCCTCCTGAACTCTTCTGTAGGATTTTTCTCTTTACGAAGGCAGCAAGATCAAGCCCAGATGGGTCATAGGTCCATTAGAGTGGATCAAAGTGACCCACGTTTCAAGTCATTGGAGGAACATCGCCATTAACTCACCGAATCTATGGGTCGACCCACCAGTTCAAAATATTCATTGGACGGAAGAGATGCTCAAAAGGTCCAAAGATGCCAGCCTTATAATCGAGGAATCAGGTCTATCTTGGTATACACATCCTGGAACAAAACTGGCTATCACACATCATGGTGCACGTATCAAACATTTGTCTTTCTTGTATCAAAATTCGCAGAGTCTACGTTGGGGACAAAGTAACTTGCCCATGTCTGCTCCACGTCTAGAATCTCTTTGCATACAGAACGGTACCCCGCATGGGCTACAACACTATCGTTTGCATTCTCATACTGTTTCTATAGTGGAACACATTCAATGCAAAGCGGAACGGCTACGTCGTCTAGAGCTGGTCCACTGTGATATCGACTGGAATTCGCATTCATATCTCCTGCACACTCTCACGCATCTCAAATTAGACACTCTTTCCGAAACTTCGAGGCCAACCGGACAACAGTTTCTGGATGCACTGCATAGAATGCCCCGCATAGAAGCTTTGTTCTTAAAAGACGCTCTCCCAATCCCAACATCCAACCAGGCATCATGGGCCTCCGGCCATATACACCTTACCTCACTTCGAACGCTGAAACTATGCTCCACGAATATCGAAATCGAACCTTTCTTTTCCTGCATCACTTTTCCATCAACGGCTACAGTGGAGGTTGTAGTGCATTCTATTGCCGATGCTCAAGTCACCTCTGGGATCATTTCGAACATGGCCCGGTTATATTCAGATCACTCTTCTGCTAATGCTTTCCAAACTATTGTTATGGCGGAACCTAGCACTCATTATGGATTTGAACTCAATCTGTACGCGGAACCATTAACAAACGATGAATACATCAATCTTACCCTTCGTTTGGGTTTGGTGTTTCACTGGCCAGACTTGGATTTCACTCTGCGAGGAAAAATCGCAGATACTATAACAAATATTTTCAGCAGTGCAATACCTCTACAACATGTCGAGCACGTATATATGGAAGAAATGATGTTTGGAATCGATGCCGAGACGATGGCAAACACAATTGGAGAGTTGCCTCGGGTTTTCCATGTTATGGCAGCACATACTTCAAGTGCAACTTTTCTGAATGCACTGCAACTCCAAACCCGTTCGTGCCGTACTGCAGCTGGCAGTGTCACTCCGGTCGAAACTCCCTCTTTCGCTAGTCTCTCCTCTGTCGATCTTTATAGGACAGCATTCTTCGACCCGCCATTAGATTCCGAGAGTGTAACGGTTGAAATGCTTCAAGATTGCCTCATCCATCGTTATGAATGCGGCGTTGAGATAAGGAGACTAACTCTCGTAAAATGCAACGGTGTTACGCAAGCGGACGTAGATTTTCTGGCGGAGATAGTGGTTGATGTGGACTGGGATGGAGTAAACATGGAAGAAGAGGACTATGAATATTCTGACGCTGAGGGTGAATTTTTATAATATAGGCGGCCAAATATTTCAAACATGCTGGCATGTACCTTCTATGACGGCGTCGATCCCAATGCCAGATTGTTCACGACAAAGGAAGTAGTGGCCGTTGGCTGCTAACGAATCAAAACTGGACCAGGACCAAAGCCTTGGATGAATGGTAGCCGTGTAAAAGAAGGAATACAGCATAGAGATTATCAGAAGAGGAGACGCACAGATGAAAAGAATATCTTGGCATTTTATGATAGTCGTAAGAATGTAGTCTCTCGAAGCAGACTCCGATATGATACCAATGTTGATGATAAGTCGATCAACTATCATACACTGCTGGAGACAATGGCTGTTTCTGAAAGAAACAGCCTATTTTGAACAGGTTCCAAGGCTGTTCCCGAAGTTTTTTTTGGGAACAGCCTATGGAACAAGTTCAAAATACACTGTTTCTGGGCTGTTTTCACGTGGAACAATGATCATCTCCAGCAGTGATAAGGAAATCTGCATACTCGATATTGAATATACGCATAACGAGAGATGTAGATGCAGCGAGGACAGGCGGCAACTCAGCTGGGTGCTCAGATCGGCGCAGAATTAGTTCTGAGTACAATAGCAAGTGGCTTCCTTACGAAGGCTAGGAGCGAAGATTTCGAACATAAACCACTCCAGAATAGGTAGTTACCACCAGTAGAAATGAATCCAAGAGATTATTTCAAAACTTGTGAATGTAGGCATGGGCGCGCGTCAACTTATGCATTGCGTACATAGTACACGAGTATATAGCCTGACATAACATAAGCATATACCGGAAGGTTGCATATATATGTTTTTAAGCAGCATTTCCCTCGGCGAAGTTGAGGAGATCAGAGTCGCCTTGGTCGCTAACGGTCATGACACTATTATAAAAAAATAAGAGTCGTTCCGCCAGTTATTGATAAAGTGACGCACCCGACACGGAAAAGCTTTCCAGCAGCAGTTCCAAGAGCGACGTTGGTACCAGCGAAGTGGTGGACAGTGGTCTTGGAAAGCATGGCATAGTACTCAAGCTCCGACTTGCGCAGAGGAGGGCAGTTACCAGCGATCAGCACGAGCTTAGCTATTAAAACATACGGGTTAGTTCAAGGGACCTTCTCAGCCTTATGCTCCAGTCCCCGAGAGACGATAAAAGACACATACCTTTGCCGCTGCGCATCTGCTTGAGGGCAGATTTGTAGCCCAGAGTGTATTTTCCGGACTTGACGACGAGAGCGAGCCTGGCAGAGATGGACTCGGTGGACTTGGTCGCCTTCGATTTTTTGGTGGGGGCCATTGCTGCTGTCGGTGTCGGTGAGGGGCTTGTCGATACTTACGATGTCAAGCAGCCGAATTTTGGGATCAGTGGTTGTATAGTTTGTAAGATCAAGGTTAGATCTCCGCCTCCGGCATGTCACATGACTGCAAGCCGTGCGGCCGGCCCGACTGCATTCCAATTGCGGCAATCGACCCCGGATGACATCCTCTTCGATATCAATCATGCACTGAGCGCTCAGCGTGGGCGCCTATCAAATTTCTGGAACCAGGCAACCTGAGGCATAGACCTAAGATAGGAGCACCAATACTAAACGTTACTAAACGTTCAAACTCTAATGACAATGCGAGTCATAATATTATGTCTCGAATGATGTCTAAGAACTGGGTACTTAACCTCAGAACTTTCTTTCTCCCCTTATTCTCCGTCATACTCGAAGCGCATCTCATCTCTATCTGGGCATGGCTGTATTCAAAACAACACCATCTATCTCAGGCCCCCAAGGAAAGACCATTGTACGTGGGTCTCAATTTTATAGACCCGAGGTTAACGTCTGCGTCATAGCTGGGTATTGCAGCAGGGTCTTCTGCATTCCTATACCTTATGATGTTAGCGGTCAGGAAAAGCAAAGATAATAAAGAAAATAAAGCAAGAGCAAAAGCCGATTCCATGCACCGTATGTGTCATTCATGTATCAATTTTTCATTGCTGTTCACCGAAGAGTTCAACAGAGCGACAAGATTACACATCGACGGACGCCTTCAGTACGACTGTTCGTGACGCAAAGAACATTAATGCGAAGGGTAGTCTACCAAACGCACATGGCAAATTTTATTAAGAGGAGCAAAGGCGATTCTCCAGGTCCAGATGTGGGGGTTCACCGCTTTTTCGACGTATTAGGTCTACTGTCTCGCTCAATCTCTTATACATCTGGCCCAGCTCTGGTATTGTCGGATCTTGCTTGTGTTTCTGTTCAAAAACAATGGGGATGCAATATCGTCCGAAAAACATGCTGAATCCGTCATCTTTAGCTATAGTTAACTGCCTATTGGTACAGAAAAGAAATGAAGAAATTAATGTGAGAAACAAATATACAAACACCATAAAGTAGCTCAAGTTCGACGCTGACGCCAGCTTATCTCCACGCATCCGAGGGTTCAAACTACCAGTCATCGCCATCGAAACGTTCAAGGACTGCGTTAGCGTCTTCTACGTCTTTCTGAGCTTTTTTGCGCATATAGAAGATCGGGCAATCTTTGCTCGTGCAGAGAACATCCTAGCGGCCGATATATAAGTTCTGGGTTAAGCTAGGATTTTTAGAAAAAACAATACCTGATGAAGCGAACCCTGGCATCGCTGGCATTGCGTCCATAGACGCGAAAATCGGACTTGAAGTGCTGATGTCGAAACAACTTGCTTCTGGTACAGTTCTTGCATTCTAGATTTACAATTCTTGCACAAAGCACCACCTGGAATAATATTAGAACCTCGAAAGAGCTGAATGAAAGGATCATAACTCACTTGTTTCTTTGCCCCTTAAAGGAGTTTTGCATCCAAGGCAAGTGACAGTCTTCACTGCGAACTTCATCAGACCCCCTACAGTAGGCGTCGCTATTTGGATGGTACGCGTATGATCGCCAGATACTAAAAAATATTGAGCACAATCCAGAACAGAAGACCGAAATGTCGACTGACATAAAGAGGCAGCCTTCTCGCCCAAAATCGGCTCGAAGATTCGCAATAGTGGTTTAGAAAGTTGATTCTCCAAATAATATTTCGTGTCAATCGGGATGTTGTTTTCGAGCACATATAGTGGATCCTCGGATTTCTCGTATGCAGCTGCCCCTTTGATTCCTTTGATGATGACATACGCCACACGATCACCAAGCGCAGGCGCAGAACCGGCGTCGCGTTGCTTCATTCTCTCCGCTAGTTCGACATGGGCTTGTTTACCAGCATAATCTACCCGTGTGTCAAATTAGTCGCAGGGATCAAATTTGTTATTATACCAACTTACCAGTTTTCGAGAGGGCTTTCGTGATCACCAACTGCGACATGTCCACCTTGTTTTGCAATAGATCTGAGATGATTCGCTTGGTGAACCTAGTCACCATTCATATAAGCCATTGTACAAGGCAAAGTGGATATGCAACTTACTCTTCCGCTCCCTTAACGTCTCGGTCAATCAACATTTTGTGCAAGCATGTCTCGATGACGGTTGACACCAATCGACAATTGTCGCGACGAACGGTCTGAAAAGTTCATCAGCCTTCCGATTACGATGCTTGGAAAGCAAAAGCTACCTCGATACCCTTAGCATCCATCTTGTCGTACTTTTCCGTCCGCGTCCAGTAAAGACCAGCATATCGCTTTTTGCTGATGAGCAAATAAGGATAATAAACTTTTTCGAACTCGAGGTTGATGGGCTTGATAAATTTGGCTGTAACGAAGGCGGCTGCTTCCCGACCTACGGTTGCATATTGATGAGTATGCAGGTTCAATCTACAAATAGGTCCGAGCTTACCGAGGCTCATGACTTGTCCTAGGTCGGTAGGTCCAAATCTCACCATGACCGAATCAGTATCACCGTAGATGATTTCAGCATCATGACTATGGCCATTGCTTATGCAGTATTCCGACTCCACTTCCTACAGAGATATTCGTTAGATCGATGTATCTGAAGGCAAAATTAGAAGTGCGCACTCGTTTCGTCTTTTCGATCATTTGACGTCCATAAGCCGTCACACTAGAGGAGATGGGCAGACACGGAAGCTTGCCGATTGTTGCGCCAGTGAAGCCATATACCGAGTTAGCGCTGATCTATATGACCGTTAATGACCAACAAGTCCTTGGCTAATTTTAGCTTACTTTCAGAGCCAATTGCCGACCGTCCAAGACGGCTTTTTGAATGGATCTGTTTCCTTCTTAAGGTCGGCCTTGGCGCGTTTACGTGCAGAAATGAGGTCCTCTAGAATAGTTGGCAGGAGCCCTTTGCGCTTCGACGAAGTCACGAACAGATCTATCATCAAATCTATCAATAAAAAGTTTCGCAGGTCAGAGGCAAGGAAGACAGACCGTTATTAGGCGTTTGAATATAATCTGTGTCTTTGACGAGTTTGAGACGTTCATAGTTAATTTGTCCACGAGCGTAGTGTAGCATAGATTATGTGCCATCATGATTGAAGGGTATAGCGAGCTGAAATCTAAAGTTGCAATCGGAACGTCGTAATAACCTTTCTTAGGTTCAATGACAGTAGCTCCTTCATACTGTTCGTCCGTCCCTAGGATGCTACATCAATAAAAGGACATACAGTAAACGAGAATGATTATACCTTCACCCTTGCCAGCAGGCACCAAGTATCCTTCTTCATTCGCCTTGCGATAGAGCTGCGACAAGACCTTGATAGACTGGCCACGGGATAGAAGGAAATTGAAGGGCACGCCAGTCACACGAGACATCTCGATATAGTTGACAAAACACATCAACTTGTCCAGCAGGCGCTGAGGAAGATAGGCATCCTTCAGACAGTACACGGCCAAACGCCGTCTCGATTCCGGGGTACCGTTCTGCAACTCCGTAATGACAGAGTGATGCACATCTTCTTTTTGTTCTCCTAGGAACTGAGCGCAAACTGAGTTTAGGGTATAACTGCGCAGTTTGTGTTCGCGTTGCATAAATTGCAGGATATCAAGCTGCAGGCGGCCATCCAGCGGCGTCTCCTTTGAATCTCGTTGGCCATAAGCCTTTGATGAGAAATGTGTATTCTTGGTTTCAGTTTTCGTGCCTAATGAGCGGAATTAATATATGGGCTTTTGAGAGGCATGTCGGGAGAAATATACAAACCTTTCATCCTACCCAGGTAGGGAAACCGGACGACTTTTAGTGCTTTAGCACGGTCCATGAGATATGGAAAATCGAAGCCGCCAATATTGTATCCAATTATAACGTCCGGATCAACGGTTTCAACAAAATCCCTCCAAGATTGCAGCATCTTAGCCTCGTCATCGTACGAGATAACCTGAGAGCCCACAATATTAGAGCATGTGTTCAGTGTGAAAATGTTTCGAACGAAAGGCTTTGCTTCGCCTACAATACATATAGCGTAAGAACAGAAGATGAGACGATCATCGAAGACAATGCATACCTTGCCGAGTGACCATGTTGGCTATTTGAATGACGGGATCTACAGTTGCCTCGGGGAAGATACCCTTACGACCAGCACACTCGATATCGAAACTAAGAATCCGTAAAGGTGCGATCTTTGACCAATTGCCTTCTGGCGCATGTGAGATGAAAGCATCATATCTGAACAGGAGTAGCATGAGCAGTGGGTAGACACGAGTATGAGTAGTCATACCTGAGCGATATTTCTAGTTGGCAAGTTGAGCGTTTTTGATTTTGAGGAATAATCTTATATTTCCCAGCTGGCACTTCGATCCAATTCATTCCGACAACCTTCACAATTCAAAATGTGAATCAAGCATCGTTATATAGAATAACACTTACCTTAGTATCGATCATAAACCGGAGCGTGAAAACAATATTGCTCTCGAAGGTCGGAATGATGCCTTCGAACAATTCTTGGAAATCGCACTCGCCTCGATCGAAGACGCGTAATAGGAGAATAATTATCAGGATCAAGAGGAGAAATATTTAGACATAGAAAGAGGAACTTATCTCTAATTTTCGGCACGTTCTTAGGGTTGGTAAGCGTAATCCTCAAAAACGGAACGTTATCGTCCCCAAGGTAGCCCCATATACTCTTCTTCATTTCTCTCTCCACTTTGAGGACTTTGCCGTCATCGAGGAAGTTCTGAAAATTGGCTTGTTAATGCGGTGGCCGCGGCGGGAATGTGACGCTACATTCAAGTATTCGCGGAAGGGCTCCATATCGTCGTCTGTAAAACCGCGAGGCATGGCAACGTAGAAATATGGTAGGAAGTTGTTGATGTTGGCGAGTACGCTGTGTCCATCCTATGGCCCAGCAATAATGAGCACCCAGACAAGATACAGAGCACAAGTAGACGCACCTCTGTTACTCCGAACATGCGCAAGACGATAGCACCGTCATAATTTGAGGCTGTTTCGATATCGATTTGTTGGAATACTGCACGTAGAAAGGTCAGATGCGCCATTTAACAATGAATTCGATCTGACTTATTGAATCTCGTTTTCGTCTATATGGCGGAGAGGTGGGCGCGCCCATTGGTCAGCACCTCCTTCAGCCTCTACGGGTGGCATGCATAAATCAAGTAAGCTTCCAAGATCGCATTCCCAAGGATAATTACGCACCATGATGCCCATTAGCACCCTCCTCCCTGAGTCGCTGAAGTGTTTCGATGAATGAGGGCTGTTCTTGGAGAGGTTGAGAGCCAAACGACGGCGCGGGTCCTAGTTTACGTTTCTTTGCGCAGGAGGGGGTATACATCAGTTTCGGTGCTGAGTCGCGTCGCGTTAAGAGATAGTCGCGTCGAGACGTGAAGAGGACGTGTCTTAGCATACCTTGTGCGCGTTAGGGATTGGTTCTCTTTCTTCTCGGAGACTGCAGGCATCGTTCGACAGACCAAATTTGGATGAAATCTTAGGCAATATAGGTAAGAAAGGCGTGAAATGCAATGTGGACTGTGATGTCTATGAGAGGAGCTGAAAGCAATAAATTGACTGTGTCACAAATGACAATACGCGATGTTTGGGCTGCTTTGTACGAATGATGACATACAAGATTAATTGCTACGCCGGCGGTCGGTACAATTAAATAAACCTAGCAAACCTATGTGCATCGCGATACTTTCGTACCCTTTGAATACTATATCGAATACAATATTGGGCAATTTTCAGTTATCCATCCGATCCTGGCAGTGATTTCCATTGGTATCTTGGGTACTAAATACAATTTTACATTTCCATTTTTAGTCTTTGAAAAACAACTCCTTCAAAATTTGCATGGTGTGTTCCGGATTCTTGACACTGTGGCCGATTGTTCGAGGATCCGCGTAGATCTCATAGTCGTTTCCACCCTACACATAATTAACATTTGAGGAGGAAAGGGGCCAAGGTCCAAGCTTACCTTGTAGGTCTTATCACCGAAGAAATGGATCTCTTCGAAGTTTTCGTCTGCAACGCGTCCTAGTGCAAAGGTCTTGTCCCATCCATTCGGGAAAATGTCGAAGGATATTTTCCCCCAATGGAATAGGTGAGAGGGTAATCGGGGAATTTCTCCTTCAATGCTTTAATGAGGCCTGCTCGATAGCCGTTTTTCTGGATGGAGTGTTAAACAGTGGACTGCAATGCAAAAATCTGTTTCACCAAGTCGAGTAATTCAAATCATTACGCTCTGCGATTCTGGGAACAATCCATAGCGTGGTCAGATATTTTAAGAAGGAACCCGAGAGAAACGAGAAACTTACGTTGCGTTACGGCCAAGGGACTGACATTAACCATTCCTTTGCGGAATTCTATGAAGGTTCCACTACAAAAACATTATAGCAGCACTTTGATGATAGTAGATGAAATAAATACCGTTTAATCGGAAGGTCGAGGTCTGCAATATAATGCAGGATGAAATTGACCAGCGGCTTATAGCGCTCCTCGCCCAAAAAGCCGATAATGACTCAGACGGCAACTCTTTACCAAGCTTAAACGCTGTAAGACCGTTCTCAGCAAAGCCATAGTCCCATTCGTCAAGAACTAGGAAAGACGAGATGAATTTCAATCGCTAAGGAGGTGCAGATGGGCGACACACTGTTCATCTGTCCAGTTTGCAGTTGTTCAGTAATCTTGACGAGATCGGATCCACCGACAAAGCCAATAACAACTTTCTTTCGCAGCGCGCGCAGCACTCGATCATTTCTGGCGATGCACTCTAGTAAACGATCCGAGGTTCAGAATATACATTTAACGATATTCTTCTACCATACCTGACGAGCCAGAGACAACGTTCCATCGACATCGAACAAGCAGAGAATGTGCTTGGGCCTATCAGCAAAGTCCTTGGAGATCATTTTGACTCGTAAAGAGGACAAGGTGGGAGGTGAAAGTAAGGAACAAGTTACGGGTGAATTATGCCGCCAACTGATGCCTGATCGGGACACGCGCCCAGTCCCTAATTGGAGACGTGTCACGTCGGTTATCTCCGATGCCAGATCGGGACTATGATGACAGTGGGCATCATCTCTTCGAGTCAATAATCTCTTCTCCCCAACACTCGACGGAACTCACCTGCGAGTCACTGGGACGCGTCGGGCCCGTGTTCCTCGTCGTCCACGTACTTAAACTCTCCGACGATCCGTAGCGATTCTCAATACCCGGCCGATTTCTGGAATTGCACGGAAACCATGCAAACTTCACAATACCACCTCTTCGCTCTCCGGCAGAGCTCCTGGATTCATTAACACCCCGGAATCTTGTCAACAGAGCTCCAATACGACCTCAAAGCCCCGAACTCGCTGCAACTGTATCAAAAACTGGGCCCAGAGCATGTGCTATCTGCCAGGGAATAGTATTTCTGGACGTTGACGAACAACGACTCATTTCAGGTCTGATTGGCATCGATATAACGTCAAGACCAAACTCAGTGGTGGACAGCCAATTTCTGAGGTGCGTTCTCAAACTCTTAGAAGGCACGTTATTGGATTTGTTGAGCAATATATGTGAATAATCAACATTAATTAGGTCTTAACGATTCGTTATCTGGTTCTGCATCGTCGGACGAGGAAGATGAGAGGATTCAGATGCTGTAACACTCTCATCAACAAAACAAACGGCTAAAACAAGATCATCGTCTCCGGAAGCATCGTCAAAAAACCCCCCGTAACAGCTCTTACTTGGTTCCACTCTCCTCCCTCTACTCAGCTCGGAATCTACCGATCCATTCTACCTCTACGGACCACTCCAGACGCGTATCTGCAAGAACTTCGGAAGTTGCAAGAACCTGTAGATGAAGGCCGGACATGGGCCCTTTTCATGATCGCGGGAGGACACTTTGCTGGCGCAGTTGTCAGGTCAGCAGAGCCCAGGATGATGACAGCGGAGACGATGAGAAAACACGGAAAGAAAGCAAAAGAAGCCTAAACCTGAGACGGAAGTGGTTTTACACAAGACGTTTCACCGTTACACCAGTATGTTGTTTTAAACATGCACATGATAATTGAATTTCAACTAACGCGTACTTGAGCACGGCGGAAGCAAGGAGGGTCTCAATCAGCGAACGATAACGCCAAGGGGGCAGCAAAGAGCGCTGGTGCACAACTTCGACGTTATGGAGAGCAGGCCCTACGTGATGTAAGTTTTTTGTCAAATTATATTATGGGAAGTGGTTTTAATCGAAATATAGGATATTCGTGGTCTTTTAGAAGAATGGCGAGAGGATCTGGCAGATTGCGAACGGATTTGGATTCGTGCAAATACATCTAATCGCCGAATCTTCTATGATTATGAAGGAGCGCCCTGGACCAAAGACGATGAGAGATTACGGACTTTCCCATTCCCTACACGTCGCCCTGTACGTTTTCCTGTTCAAAAATTATCGGCACTCATACTTACCATAATCCTATTTCAGACTCAATCGGAATTGACTCGATGTCTATCCGAACTTCTTCGTCCCAAAATCTCCCATTACACGGAAGACGAACTACGCGCTCAGGATGATGCTTACCTGGCTTCCCTTCCAAACCAAAACCTATACCCACCGCAGCACTGAACCACAAAAAGAAAAACCCAGCCTATCAAACTTTCCAAGGAAGAAGAAATTCTTCGCGAAAAATGGACTCGTCTCCTCGAAATGGTCCACAAGAACCGACTAGAACCCCTCAAAACCTTTTTGGAACGGGAGAAAGCCGCCCTCGGTGGCATAGACGCCCAAATCCCAGATGGACTCAGAGTCAAGGCGACATCCTCCAATTGCAGTGCAAAATGGGCATGAAGAGATGGTGCGCTGGTTACTCGAGGACGCACGGGCAACCCTACTGTCCCAGTTCCTTCTGCGAAGCAGGAGAGATGGAAGACGAAGACGAGGCAGTAATCCGATCCTGAGGCTGCTTTCCTACCTCGACCTACTGGCACTCGTCGTGCGCCTATGATCTCGCCAAGACTAGATCCATTCGCGATATATTCCGCCGCTGCGCAGCTACGTATCCTGACTGGTGGGACTGGCTCGGTGCAGGGCGTGTGCCAAGCGCGTTGAGCCAGAGATGGAGGAGGAACGCGAGGAGAAGAAGAAGTCCGGCGTAAAGGTCTCAAGGACCGAGTCAAGGAGCGTGAGCGCGAGAGAAGGAGAAAGAAAAGGAACGGCCGAAGACGCCGCCTGTGATAGAGACACCGCGAGTCAAAGAGCCACCTGTTCGAATTCGACCTCGCGGAGGCTGGGCGGTGGTGCGGGTGCCGCTGAGGGCGTTGCTGGTTTGACCCCGAGATGAGAGCCAAGGTTGAAAGGGAAAGAAGGGCGCGCGCTGCTGAAGCTCGGATGAAAGCTCTTGGTGGAGGTTAATTTGGAAGTATTTATTGATATGTAGCTGATTGATAGATGAATTTTTGTTGAACTATATATCCAGTAGAGCTTGAAAGTAAATTATTGTTTCTCATCCATATGCTGGTCCTTCAGAACGATTAGGAGGAGAGATGCAATCCCAAAGAGGAAATATTTTAGTCTCGGGTGCCATTCTTGGACCTTTGACGACTTTGCTCTTTTCCCCAACAGGCTTGAACGCGTATTCGTTCTTCCTGGACCCATAACGCCTTACTCTCGTTCCTATTCTTATAGATCCCTTTGGGACAACTTCTTGACGACTTGATCCCGTACGCGCAACTGGGTTCTTCGTCGCAGATTGCACTGGCTGTGCCGACATTGCGGAGCATGCTATGCACACATCGGTCGTCAAGCTACGACCAGAAAATATTGTCGACCTTGCGAAGGACGTTATAAGGCCAGCAGGCTGGCGCTGCGAATGGAATATTGCTGCTTTGCAAAAGCCGGTACAGTGTAGGATTGTTCTGAATAGTTGGAGTGCGTACCTCCAGGTATGCTTTTCAGTCTTTTGGGTTTGAGGGCTTTTCATTTATCAGATCCTTGGACGTGAACTATGATTAGCACCTCATCCATCATTGTCAGCAAATTAAGGTGTGTATTTCCACTTATCTCGCTAGATAATGGAGTATATACGCTTACATTGATTTCATGAAAGGGCACCGGAGGTGGATTATCATGCCGTTTACCTCGATGTAACATCCCGTCTGGCATCTCCATCTCATCGTACAATGAGCTCGTCAATCATATTCAACAATCGCATCTAAGTCGCGTACAGTTGACTTGTCCGATTCGAGGTTCGCAAAATATTTTTGCATTATTCAATCCCCAAAGGTGCTCACGAGGTTATCCTTATTACATTAGACTGCTCTTCAAATTTTACTCGCCCTGCACTCATGGAGAACCACTTTCACGAGATGCATCCTGACCTCATCGACCTGGAAGTTTCACTGTCTTCCCCTCTCCTTCATCCCACTTGGCGCCCCTTTCGTCCGGACTATCCCGCAGAACCTTCACAACTCCCGCAGAGCGTTCCGCCAGGATCAGGTCTCATCCTACCAATCAACGGGACGCCCCGCAGAGCCATTGAGACTCAAGAGAGCCAATTGAGCCAAGTGAGCCAGTGGAGTATAGATGATGAGAGCGTAATGGGATCTCAGTCCCAGCTGTTGACACCAAGGAAGAAACGACCAAAACGGCAAATCGATGTTGCGCAACCTGAAGAGACGACTGAAGAACCGACGTTTGTTTTCGACGATTTGCCAGCATACAACGATCAGCCTGAGACCGTTTCGCTCATTCGGCGCAAGGAACCTCCATTGGACGTATCGCGTCCGCAGGATATCCTCGATCCAAAAGAGTTCGGCTATCGTGTATACGAGGGCACGATTCTTTACGACAGCTTTGTGCGGATCCATGGGCTTCAAAGTGCAGAAGAGACTGATGAAGACGAGAAGGAGGGCTAGCGCTGTCATTTCGCATTTTTCGCCTTGGGGAGCGGGCGCACGGAATACAAGCTGACATACTATAACGCCTGAACGCTATAGAATCCCATAAGGATATCGCCAGCCGCTGTTCTTCGAGTTAGGGTTTCTGGCATAATCGCCATCATAACTTACTCAATGCATACCGCCCACAATCCACTGTTCAGCCCTACATTCTTCCTACGAAGATCTTATGCTTGCTATCAAGAGCATCTAACATTTCGACACTCTGGCCTTACGTTTGATTTATAATTGAATTGTATCTGTTTCTCATGTATAAATCTCCTTTGCTCTACTGCATGTACATACACATTCAATCTTTGATTTAATTCATATTGTTATTCATAGGCAGTTCATAGGTGAGATCAGATTTCATTAAACGCGAAAAATTGCCGAGCGCCTTACTGAACTCTAGAACAGACTGAATACCCGACTTCTGAGAATTTTTGAAAGCCGTCTGATGATTTCCATTTAGAGGGCGTCATGGGATTAAAAAAAGTCTTCATCAGAGTCATCTTCGTCGTCTTCATCAGAGTCATCTTCGTCGTCCTCATCCTCGTCGTCCTCATCAGAGTCATCTGTGTCAGGTATCACCTCTCCATCCCAATCCACACCGACCACAATCTCTGCTAGCAAGTCTACCTCCTTTCCTGATAGCCCACGGCAATACCGAAGAGTTAATTGTCTTATCTCCACACCGTACTCGTAACGACGGATGAGGAAGTCTTGAAGCATCCCGATTGTTATTTCATCTGAATCCGGTTCCAGCTTGATGAATCTTGCATCGCAAAGGCAGAGCGAGCGGAGACTGCGGAAAGATAAAGAGAGCTTCTTGACAGGGGTGACGGCATTCCCAGAACCTTTCGAGCGCAAATGTACGCGTACCTGGTGCGCGGCCGCACAGAGAAAGGCGTTGCATGCATCGTATGACACCATGACAAACTGCACCCGAGGCAGCGCTCCAATGGTTTTCACCATCATCTTGGGCTCGATGCCAGGTATCATTTCTTCTAGACATACCTGTTCGACGTGACGCAAAGGGATCGCACCACTGAACAGATCGGTCATCACATTCGCAACAGCCTGCCTCGTTGAATCCTCATAGACAAACACCAATTCCAAAAGCGGTGTAAAAATGGAACGCATGCGCATCTCCTTCATCGTCAACGTACTTTCAAATAGCCTAAGCTGGACTCCAGGACCAAAATCATCCTGAGGATTCTGCAGAACAATAGTTTTGAAAGTCTTAGCAGAAGACGGGCTTGAATACAACCGGGCAAGGTTCGAAACGATGCTATTTGCACTGCGAGTGAAGTTTCCGGTGGTAGCCTGATTGTTGACAGTAGAACACACCACAACCATCACCGTAGTGCGTGGGCGAAAGGTGATGCAGGAAAAGAAAGGTCCAATTTCAGTATCTGTGGAGCGAATGTTTAGGTTTCGAAGTGAGGTCAAATGTATATGGCCAGAGGCCCATGACACCTGCTTCTCTGTTTGGATCGGTAGAGCTTCTTGTAGGTCCAAGGATTCCAGATGGGGCATTTCGTTCAGCGCATCCAGAAATTGCTGTCCAGTTGGCCTCGAAGTTTTCGAAAGACTGTGTAATTTGAGATATGTGAGAGAATGTAAAAGATGTGAATGCGAACTCCAGTTGATATCACAGTTGGTCAACTCTAGATGGCGTAGACGCTCCGTTTTGCATAGAACGTGTTCCGGGAGAGAAACAGTATCCGAATTTTCAATACGGAAGCCAAATTCTATATCTTCCTTATTCGTCCATAGGACTATGGAAAGGGATTGCAGTCGTGGAGCGGTTGCAGGCAAGCGTTTTAGCAACTGATCCCATATGCTCAAATCGCCAACGTTCGGGGGGAGATGTTCTAGTCGGAGAGAAAAATCTTCGATACGTGAGCTATGTTTGAGAGCTAACTCCAATCCTGGAGGCACACTGTCGGGTGTTCCAAGAGAAGCATTGATTATAACACTCGCATTTTTGGATCTCCTGAGCATTTCTTCGGTCCAATGAAGATGCAGAACAGGCAGGTCGACCCATAGATTTGGTGAATTAACGGCAATGTTCCTCCAATGATGCGAAACATGGGTCAGTTTGATCCATTCCAAAGGGTGCATTTCTTCATCGCGCCTTGAATGACGTGCCTTTGCAAAAAGAAAAATGTGACAGAAGACTTCAGGAGGAAGGCGGGAGATAGGTGCCAAGGCATTTCTTCGAGATCTCAAAGCCGAAATGGAGTTTTGATGTTGTTGGATAGCTTCATCAATCTGTCGATACATTTCTTCGACCGAGGCATCATCATCATTGCCAGCGGGAGAGAACATAGAATCCAATTTTGGGCCTTTAACCAGCCACAGTTCGCTATTTTATAGATTGGTCGCTGTTCAAACGTTCAGGCTTGAAGCTTGAAGCTTGAAGGATGTACATGGATAGTGATATGGACACGAACCTTCGAGTAATCGGCTGTAAGTAACCAGCAGGCTGGAAAGCTCGAACACTATCAGAAGTGTCGAATTGGAGCGTGGTCCAAAGTGAGTTCAAAGTCCAGCTTTGATAATTGGCAAGGCGTGTGAAGGTCGGCCCGGGGCGGTGGAAAGTTGACAAACACTCGAGTGGGAGGCTCCAGCCGAGTCCAGCGCCTTTAAATTGCCGTCACCACCGAGATAATTAGTGTATGCTGAGTGTATGTACTATGAACGCCCTTATCCCAGGACCTTCTTTATCCTCGTCTCCATTCTTACCTCCTTTACACTAATTTGTTGCCCTCAAATTGGGTCTTGAACGTCAACATCACCCACAACCTGCTCTAGCAATTTCGTGTGCGCTTCCTCGAGTCCGCGACAATTCCAGAGCGATAACCTTTTTATCTCCGCGCCGCATTCTTGACGATAGGTGAGGCAGTCGTGTAGCATTCTGATCATTGGGTGGAGCTCGTCACTGGTTTCCGAGTCGTCGTCATATATTATCCCAAGAAGACAAATCAATGAGAGATGAGGAAAATAGAGAGCATTAGCTGGTTCAAGACCGGTAAACCCAGTACCTTCGACGTGAGGGTGTGGTTTTAGCGCGTGGAAAATAGACATGATTGTAGTATCTCCCGCCATGATAGATTGAACCCAAGGTAGCCTTCCAATTGCATTGATTGTTGGCTCAGCATTGTATTTATGGGCCCAGAAAGGATCGGGTAGATATAAGTGCTTGACGTACTGTAGCAACGGATTGTTGGAAATCTCGACTGCAAGATTTGCAATAGCTTGCTCGGCCGAAAACCCTTCACGGGCATCCCAAATAAATCTCACTTCCAAAGGAGGGTTACCCGTACAACTATCCTTGAGCATTTGCTCGTTAGATAGTGCATTCATGTATAGCTTGAGGCTGACTCTGAAACCGTAAATGTAACTTTGCTCTAGAATAGCAGCTTGAAAAGTCGCATTAGAAGAGCAGTGTGAATATGACCGGGCAAGGCTCGACATGACTCCGAAAGAGTTAGTGTTGGTGTTGGTACCATTGTAGTCCACATTGACAACCACCGTAGCTGCAGGCGGGAATGTGACACATGAGAAGAAGGCTTCGAGATCGGCCCTCTTAGAGCTTAATTGTAGGGTATGAAGTGAGGCGAAATGTATATGGCCAGAGGCCCATGGAGCCTGGTGTTCTGTTTGGATTGGAAGCGCATGTACTAGGTGCAAGAATTCTAGATCCGGCATTCCTTTCAGGATATACCAGAACTGATTCCCGGTTGGCCGAAAATTTGGCGAAGTATGGCATATTTCGAGATGTGTCAGAGAGTGCAGGAGATGTGAATGAGAGTTCCAGTTGATATTGCAGTTGTCCAATTTGAGATGGCGCAGCCCTTCTGTTTTGCGCAGTACATGTTCGGGAAGAAGTAAGGTTCTCTCCGCGTAACGGATTCCCTCTATGACAAGACGTTTCAATCGCGGAGCAGACTCAGGCAAGTGGTTGGATAAATGATCCCCTTCTCCAGGAGAGAAATGAAGCAAAGATAAATCTTTGATACGTGTGCCGTGTTTCAAAGCTAGCTCTAATCCTGGTATTTTATCGCCAAGATTGCCAGAATTGTTGGATGAATTAAGGTGAGCCTCAATCATCAGGTCAGCAGCTTTGGACCTCTTGAGCATTTCTTCTACCCATAGAAGATTTCGAATCGGTAGGTCGACCCACAGGCTAGGTGAATGGACGGCGATGTTCCTCCAGTGACGACTAACGTGAGTCAGTTTGATCCATTGCAAGGGATGTATGCGTTTGCCATAGAAGCCGGGTCTGTCGCAGCTTCTCCTGTCGCATCTTGATCCTTCTGCCTGCACGAAGAGAAAAATCTTGCATATGATTTCGGGAGGGAGGGAGGAGATAGGCGCTGGGGCATCCATTCGAGGTTGGAATGTCGAAATAGCTTCTTCAAGCCTTCGACACGCTTCTTCGGTTTGTAGATTCTGTTCGAAGGAGGGAGAGAAATCCATTATAGGGCTCTGGCCGATTCCTCTTTTAGTTATAGATTGGTCGCTGTTCAGCCTGAAGCGTTCAAGCTCAAATTTAGAGGCATGAGATTTTGAGTGAATCAGATATGAGCACAAACCTTGGACTCTTGATATGGCTGCTCGTCGTCGGAGAAATTTTCAACTGAAGAATAAGTGAGGCAAAGGATGAGTTTGAGCTCAACTTGCTCAACATCACCCTTCGGCTCCGAGTGACGGAGTCCACTCAAGATAGCCGGCCCGGTGAAGTCACTGGTCCAATCAGGCGTCGCGGAATATTTTTCGAAGTCTGTTCTCAATCTGTTCTACTATACTACAGGTCTTTCAACCCGTCTTATTCCATTAACGCGTGCCAATTTCACGGTCCCATCCTAACCTCGTCTATACCATACAGACCAAGACATAGAAGAGGATCTACGACCAAGCAGTAATGGCTCCTGAACGTGCGGGATGATTCTATGTCTATCCGACCTCTTCTAACGGGGGACTTTGTAGGTCTATCGCTAGCAGAGCAGATTGCTCAGCTCGAGGAGGCAGCGCCAGTCGGTACGTGCACTCGAGCATATCCGAGACGGGATGTTCGCTAATATGGCATTTTAGATTATGACCCCGAAGACTTGCAGGCGCGCGGCGGAGATGAAGCAATGGATTTGGATACTGGTGCCAACAGAGAGCATTACTTCGAAGTTGGGTATGTAATATTCTTGATTATTTTGGGCAAGTATATGCTCAACTGTTCTCGGATAGACCAAGCACTCTCAGAAATCAACTACCCAGTGTAGCGGATCCAAAATATGAGGGGGTTCGGGCATCGCGGAAACAACTGCTAGAGGATTTGGACGAGGGTTCTGGTGACGAAGACGAAGACGAAGACGAGGATGAAACAGAGCAATTTGTACAGGGTAAAAGCGGCGAGGATACGGGAGGCGATATGGATTCAGACCCTGATGAGGAGAATGGGCCTCAGGAGTCAAGGGACCGCCTATTTGGTCAGCGAATACCAGCGGAAAGTGAAGGAAACGATGATAGTTCTGACAATGAAGAAGAAGAGGAGGAGGAGGAGCCGTCCGAAAAACCATCCCAAAATCAATCTCATGCCGACGACGAACCTTCAGAAGATGTTACTTCAACTCTGAGGAAGACTCGAGAGGCCGATATTAAAAAAGGACAGGCAGTGAAAAGGCAAATTGTACGTCTGTGAACGGTGACTTCATCCTGATTCCTATTCACATTGAATCATGCAGGCATTATGGGATACTTTGCTCGATACCCGAATTCGACTTCAAAAATCTGTGGTTTCCGCCAATGGATTACCACCAGTGAGTTACACATCGCGTCTTTATTATCATATCTAATGAAGAATGCTTTAGCCATCACAAATGAAGGAATATCTTGAAACGTCGGACTGTCGTGAAACACTGACGAAATTTCTCGATGAAGCTTCCATGTTAACAGACGAGCTCTTTGAACTACAAGAAGTAATAATTAAATTTCCTCTGAAAGTGCTGTTGGACTAATACTTGTTGCGTTATGATAGAAGATTTTGACGATTAACAATGATATCCAGCCACCTCCACGCAAGCGCCGTAAGGTAGATGCAGATTCTCCAATCGAACAGTATCCAGATTTGTTTGCATCGGCTACCGAAGACGTTGCGGCATTAGAACAGGCGTAAGTTTTTGATGTCCTCAAGACCCGATTTGCATACTCACGACATCTGTCTTCAGTTTCCATCCTTATCTTTTACAAACATTATCGAAGTGGTCGTCAAAAATTCAAGCTGTCGCACCCTCTGTTCTGCTTCCTTCCAATCGTGGGGCCTTTTCGAAAGGCGTACAAAATCCAAAATCAGTAGTACAGCTCATCGACGACACCCTTCATGAACAAGACAAGCTGTTGAAGAGGACACAAGTTCCTAGAGTCAAGAAAGCGCGGGTAGGGGTCGTGCAGCAAGAAGAGAATGGCGATGCTGAAGACATTGTCGATCCTGATGTCTTCGATGACACCGACTTTTACCAGAAGATGCTCAGAGACATTATCGACGCTCGCGGAAACGGTAACAAAAATGAAGATTGGATGCTATTGCAAAAACAAAAGAAGGCGAAGAAGAAAGTGGATACGAAAGCCAGTAAAGGACGGAAACTTCGGTTCGTTCGTTCATTTTTTATATTATACATTGAACTCACCGACCGATTAGTTATGAGGTTCATGAAAAACTGCAAAATTTCATGGTTCCCGTCCCTGTACCCGGAGCTTGGCACGACGAACAAGTCGACGAGTTGTTCGCTTCTCTCCTAGGAAAAGGCTTTGACAATATTGCGCTCAATGCAGAGGAACCACAAGTCCAGAGAGATATAGCCGTTGGAGGGTTCAGAGTCTTCGGATAGCTTCGTTTCGTCATTTATTCCATTGCCTTTACCCAGAACTAGTATATTTCGAATGATTCTTGGACAGTTCTTGCATGTGTGAAGTTTGAACTGGAAGTAGAAAATGCATTGGCTGGCTTGTGGGTGGCCTTATGAATAATGAAAGCTTATGAAGTTTGCTATGCATGTGATGAGCCACTGGAAAGGAACAAAGCCAAATACTTTGAATCTGCCGAAATCCATTTACAGTAGACGTTTGCGCAGCAGCAAGTAATTGACGTACAACTCTTCCGCTAACAAGCGCTTGATACTCGGCGCCTGATACTCACATTATCACTGTATCAGAGCTATTGCCTGGTTGCAAATTCAGATGTATGTGTCATGTTTGGTGTCCGAACACAAATGCCAATACTAGGCTCTAACTTTAGCTTCAGCGCCTCATACAGCGACCACCATCGTTCCCTCACAAGGTCTTGGATTCTTCGCCACGAACTCTCGCTGACCTAAAGGACACCCGGAATAATGAATACCTTGGAAGGTTTCGAAGAGGCAAATCCCTTCGAGCAGGATGGCGATCACATCACCTCAGAGACATCGTCTACCTCCCAGGTCGCTCTCTACGAACCCTCCTCTCCTCCTCAACCTTCACGACAGCTCTCACCTACGACTTCGAACACGAACCGGCCACCTTTTCCCAGTCCTGGGTCTCATAGGCAACCGCACGTCAACTATAAGACGGATTTTTGCTGTGCCCGTGATCGTGTTCTACACAACGGGGACGACATCGAGATTCTGGTGAATTCTTAGCCAAAATCTTGAATTGAAGGGCTTTATCTGAAGTTATTTTCTTACTTGTAGATCGTTGATGCTCAGAAAACCTCTCTCAATTCCAACTCACCGTACATTACATACGTCATCAAGACAGGAGTACGTCCCGTTGTTCCTTCTCGCTAGCGCTGTAGCTTATATCCTTGCTTTGGCTGTTCCCTTTAGAATGCGGAAGCTCATCATCGATACTCTGAATTTGAAAGTTTACGGGAAAACTTATCGCGACTGTATCCCACCCTCATTGTGCCTCCTATTCCTTCCAAGCAGACGATTGGTGACTATGCAGTCAAGCAAGGCAAGGCTAAGGAAGATGCCACACTTATTGCAAAGCGGAAGCGACTACTCCAAACTTTTTTGAATCGTGTGGCACGGCATCCTATTCTTTCGAACGAGCATGTCTTTCATCGATTTCTTGATGGAGAGGTATCATGGGTAAGTCAGTTCGCATAGTCACTGATAACAGTTATTTATCTTCCATATCCAGACTGAAGTTCTCAACTCTCCTCCTTTGTCCCAACTTCCAAAAAACATCTTGAAAGCTCCATCCCATAATCCAACAGATCCAAACGCTTCACCTGCTTATGCTGCTCTTCCGAATCCTTCGGCTGTGCACCCTCTGCGAAACCCTGATCAACGGTTCCTCGATTCGGAAGCATTCACTATCAAATTTGCGAACCATGTTAGTGGACCCATGGAGAAGGTAACGCGACGTGTTGTTAAGCGGTGGACAGGTACGCATGAATACATCACTTCAAGGACATAACCAATGCAGTTACTTTTCAGATTACTCGCAGGATCATGCTGACCTTGGTGCGGCACTCAATGGATTCAGTTTGAGTGAAAGAGATGAACTATCTGGCGCAATCGAGAAGACAGGACAGGCACTTGATGCAACCTACATGTCAACAACGAAGCTTGTAAGCAACTCCTTATTATAATTGCGATGATTATTCTTAAGAATATGGCCTAGGTCCAAGACTTGGAACAAAACTGGGCAGAGCCTCTGCATGAGTATTCCCAATTTGCGTCGATCATCAAGAAATTGCTGGCATATCGCCATCAAAAGCATGTTCAATACGAGATGACTCAGGACGCTCTCGAAACCAAGCGAGAACAACTTGAGGATCTGGAGAAGAGTGAGAGAGAGGCCCGACGACTAGAAGAAGCTCTTGGAAAGGGTAGGGTTAACGGCGTTACCTCTCCAACAAGCACAGTGCCGGAAGGTGAGGGGGAGGAGCAGGTGGAACCAGTTACGCCTACTCCCTCCTACCTTCCACCGCATCCAGGACCCAACCCATCACGGAGACGCACAAAGACACCCGGAATGGGACTTCTAAATGCACTAAGTTACACTCTGCATGGAATGATGGACGTGGACCCTGAAACGGCTCGCCGGAATGGAATAACGAAAACGAGAGAAAATATATCCCAGGTATGTGCTATGCATGAGACATGCGGTATTCGTCCTTACCTCATTTGAATATAGCTGGAGGATGCTCTTCACCTCTCTGCTCAAGATCTCAAATATTCAAGTTCTACTATCCAAGCAGATTTGGACAGATTCCAACGCCAGAAAGTCGCTGACCTGAGAGAAATGGCAATTAGCATGGCTCGAAGTCACCGCGACTGGTGCAAAAAGGTTGGTATATATAGTTATTCGCCAAAGAACGGTTTTATTAAAAATTTCTCAAATCCAGAACTTAGATGCATGGGAAGAAGCAAAACGAGAGATCGAGAAAATACCGGAGCATCCTAACAAAGTGCCCCAACCTGAACAAGGGCCGGATGGATCCTCTGAACCAGCGCGAAGGAACTCTTCTTCGACAGTAAATGGACGTTAATGGGATAGTTGTTACTTATGGGTTCCGTCGCTTGTTGTTCTGTCACTTACCTGCAATACCCGCTTTGTTGGCGCACCCGACAATACATCTATAATACTTGTTATTCTCAGCAACGTCTAATTTCAGTCCGGGATCATGACATCCAGGTCTCCAGCCATATGATGGATATGCCACAACTCCGCCCACTAAGTTCGGATCACTTTAGCAGCTGACGTTGAGCTGCCTGCTTGAGAACATCTGACTCAGAACGACACAATACAACGAATAACTCTGTTTCTGACTGTGTGCACAACTGCTATGCGGCCTTCATTGATAATTACGCAAAGCTATTTGTACAAGTAAGGTTTGAACTATAATTGTTAACTTGAACAACCATGTCCGGTTCTCCCACTCAGCCAGTGGTCGAACTTACGGAAGATTCGTCGTTTCAGATACCAGGGCAGATCGTGCTGATCTTATGCGGCCTCATTGCATCGGGAAAAGTAAGGTTTCCTTCGGTTCCTTCGCGCGCTGAAGCGTATCTGCTTACCGAAATATCTGACAAAACCTTCTTCACTGCGGTCTCCCATAGTCTACATTTGCAGAGGCGCTCCAACTTCACTACCCCCAAATCCGTAGATGCAGTCAGGATGATCTGGGCGATAGACGCCGAGTCGAACAATTGGCATACGACACACTGAATCAAGGCCTTTCCGTGTGTATCGACCGCACAAACTTTAACGCAACGTGAGTAGCTGCGGCATCGTCGCAAACTCACAGCCCATGATGGAGTGTTAACGAGAGGGAGCCAGACAAAGGTCTTACTGGATCGAGATTGCCCGCGAATTCCCCGGAACTGCGATCTGGGTTATTGTTTTTGATACACCATATGAGGTGGGTACCGTACAGCGGCCGTTTCTTTAACATTACCGATTCTGACCACATTTTCCCCACATACCTCAGATTTGTGCTGAGCGTCTGAAATCCAGTATGTAACAACTCATCAAGAAGCTCGGAGAACAAAAAAATTCTGAATCATTTCATGAAAAACTTAGGAACCGGCCATCCCACCATATTGAACCCACAACAGGGTCTGTCCGTATTATCGCGCTTTGCCGCAGACTTTCAACACCCCACCGCTCGCGAAGGCTTCGACCGAATCCTGTATGTCAGCCCATCAGATCATCCGTCTTCGATATACACTCGCTCCGATATCGCCGCCATTCTGCGGCGGGTGCACGATTCGCCGCCTGTAGTACAACAACAACAGAACACACGTCAAGGCGCCTACAATAGTCCAAGGTCAGGGTTTTCGTCTTTTCGTGGACATCTCAATCGAGGCCATCGTAGCGGCGGATGGGGTGAGCCGTATCAACGTGTTCCTAGAGGCCGCGGTGGCAATCTTAATCTGGGTCCGTCTTACAATTTCCGTGGATGGCAAAGTCCGTTATATGGCGGAAATGGTGTGGGCATCCACAGTTCAGCACGCGGCGGGCCAAGTTTTCGTGGAGCCCCATCCAATCAAAGAGGTTCGTCTGCAGGTCCTTCTCGGGGAGCTGGGACTGGAGAAGACCCTTTTGTAATCGATTAAAAACAGAAGTGGAGATATAGTGTTACTATTGTGAATTGGATGAGCTTGAGCCTTGTATTTTCGTCATCAATCAATATCTAGCTCGTATGTCAGCCCTTCATAATTAAATCTATATTCCCATGAAAGATTATGGTAATTGCTAGACTCGGAGAGACAATAAAGTATATTATTCCCACTCATCTTGAGATGGAGGTGGATAGAGCTTCCTGGAGATATAGCAGCTCTAGAAGCAACGGAGAAAGAGCTTGTTTTGCGTATGTTACTCGGGTTTGTCGGATGCCTCTTCCTCCTTCAACCGCTTCCCTAAGATCTTCGCGCTGACCTAAATGAACCGGTGAGAATAGACACAAAAATGTTACTAGGGGAATAAGATGTACATTCCGGATGTGTACGCCGGCGCGTTCTACGCCAAATTGTTGGCTGAGCTTGTACTTTTCGAGAGCGTCTTCCAATTGCCCGGCTGCGGAAAATAATGTTAAAGGTAAAAATATGCACAATAGATTGAAAGAAATTCATGCGCACTAGCTTCGAGGACTGCGGCATGATTGAAAGCGATTTCAGGGTCCTCCGGCGACAGTGAGGATGCAATCCTAATACACGGACTGCGTGAGCAACCGCCTTTATGAAGCAGATCTGTTTTGAAATTACTCTAAATGGTGCAATGCTAGATCGGGTCGCGATACTAGGATGTATAGAAATTAGTATCGTGTCTTTGAAAGCGCCAAAGATTCCACATACCCGGTGAAATAATGTATGCACTAGCCAAGTCTAGGAGAGGCCAATAAATTCAGAAAGTGATGAAATTATAAGAGAGAATACATACTTGTATGGGTATCAGGGCTTGATGGTTGGTATTGGATGGACTCTTTCCATGCCGCAATGGCTTCGTCGAATTCCTCTGATGGACACCATATCAATAATACGCGTCGCCGTCTTAACATAGCACATACTGAGATGGTAATGGGTTACACCTAAGTTGAATAGAGAGCTGGCGCTACGTTTGATCTCAGTGCTTCTTTGATAGAGCGACTTCGCAGCCTGCACGTCACCTTCCTCCAGCTTTACCGTGCCTTGCTCAAGGCATCGCAACGCTTCGGCTTCAGCTGGATCGGAAGCAGTCGAATGGGGTGTAACAGACGATGCATATCCTTACAACACACGTCAGAGCGGCATGGCTAGATCGAGAACAAGAGACTTACTTCTGGAGATCAAAATGGCACTCTGAGCCGCAATCCCGGTTTGAAGGCGAGGCGCAGTGCCAATGAACCGTTGAAGAACACGGGATTGTCTCGGGATAGAGAAACCTGTAGCCTTAGTAACAAGACTAGAAGCTTGACGTGAGGCCAGCCTGCACAGAGAGTACGACATTCTGACTGTAGCGTTTGTAAGTCGGGGCGCGACGTCGGAGCGCAGTATGTTGAGCGATGCACGCCACGAAATAATTATTAGTCACGTGGTGTTAGCGTCAGCGAAAGTCACATTTGACTCGCCGCGGTCTTTGAAAGTTGGCTATTTTTCTCTTCCTCCGCAACGTCACGGCACATTCCTCATCCCTCTGCCCTCTTCTAGCCGCCAATGTCGTCCTCGTCGGCTACGAACGATGCTTCATCGTCCCAAAATGCCTCTGACATCCTGAAAAACGCGTCCTTCCGGACAGACGGCGGGCCAGCGGCCCCAGACCAAGCCGTCACAGCGACCGACCTTCTCATGGCAGCGTATGACCCCGCAAGACTACATCCGCTGGCAGAATTGGGGGATAAACTGGACTACTTGCTTCTTGATGATGACAAGACAAGCGAAATTCCTGGAGCTGATACGGCAATCCCCTCCAGGGGGTGGAGTGATGACCTGTGTTATGGGACGGGTACCATGTATCTGAGTGGTAAGTTCGATCTCTTTCAAATTACTCTTTTCGATTCCTCTCCTCGCTTAAGGCCTCGTTTTCTCCCTGGACATCTCTCACCTTATCTCGTCTCTCAAACAACCCAACTTTAGGCCTCTTATTGTTCTATTTTGTCACATGTTCACCCTGCTTTTAACAGGTTTGGCCCTTGGCGGAGTATGGGGAGTCCGGGAAGGCGCTCGAAGGCCTCTTGCCGTGTCGAATACTAGGCTACGGATCAACAGTGTCTTGAACTCTGTCACACGAAGAGGAACCTTCATTGGTAATTCAGCCGGTGTAATGGGTAAGTTGGCGTCATTACCGATGTAAAGTATTGCAGGTATTGAAACAACCTTTTAATAGCGCTGATATACAATGGAGTTAATTCCTCCATTGACGCATTTAGAGGAAAGCACGACACTATGGGTAGCATGGCAGCTGGCGCAGTGACAGGCGCTTTATTCAAATCGACTGGTATGTCTTCCTTGTTCTCAAATCGACAACTGTCTTTTTTTCTCATCTTTGTTGTCTTTTCGTCAGCTGGGGTCAAACCCGCTATTGCTGCTGCTACTGTTGTGTCAGGCATGGCAGGAATCTGGAGTTATGTGAAGAAGAGCGTTTGATGAGATTTCCTTATGTATTTACAACCTTAATTTTTCCCCTTATCCCGGCTCTCGCATCTTGGCAGATCTCTGAGGTTTCCGAAGAACATACACCGCAAGTCGAGTCAACTAGGCTTTTTCAGAATCACCTTCCCAGCTTTTTGGCGGTAGATGAAACCCTGATATGGCATACATTCGCTGACACACTTCCAGAACTTTAGATGATAGTTGCCTCATTTCCATTCTCATCACCTCGAATTGGCTGCCGCCCCTCGCGTCAATACTATAAATGTCTTATGTCTTAAGACTCATACATCCTCGAGCCATTTCCGAAATTATTGACCTGGCCTGTCGGAGACCCATTTCGTTCCAACGACCCTGTCGGTAGACATGGAATGTTCCATCTTGGTCAACACTAGTCTGGCATGTAAAAACGAATGCGCTTATAACCTTCATGAATCCAGACATCAGTCGGGCTCTCCACAATTCCCCCAAATAATTTCAAACGAAGCCAGGCGTGTGTATCGATGTCCATATTCACTTGATAAAAAAGTTAGTTCCTTTATCTCCCTTTCGTGTACTTCCTATTTCTAACCGAAGACTGGTTATCCCACAACAGTTTTCGACACAGCGCTGCTCAATCAAAAAATTTAACCATTATCGCTATGTACCTACCACGGTTATTGTGCCCCCTGCCCTCCGTCGGCACTCAACAAAAAGTTTGTTAGCCCGCGTACGACGCATCCGATATTTTTATCTCCATCTTCGCGGTTGTTCTCTACCGCCCAGTTTGTTTAATACTTGCTCCAGTGGACAATCTTCACCCCAGTCCTCAATCGGCTCTCTGTCGTTTTCCTCTAGTAATTCAAGCTCTACTCAAAGCCCTCCCTCAAGCCACGGCTCATTTGCAGATCTGTCTACCTCACCCACTCCGTTTATACGTCCCCAGCCTAGGATCCAAGTTGCATCTCTGCTATCTGATCCTCGTACTCGGTAGGTTCCTACAAGCCCATAAAAGGATATCGTTAAAGTTTTCACAGGTCCTACCATTTGGAAATTGTGCAACATCCGCACCGCACCGCGGAATTTGGAACGGCTTATCTCTCGCGAGTTCCGCTAACTCCCCCTGTAATCGTTCAGTTGACCGTTAGAGATCCCTCCGGCAATTCCGTCATTCCGTACGTTTTTGACATTTGTGAAGAATTGACAGCATACTAACCTTGATTGGATTTCAGTGAATCTGAGCTGCCCTTCCTTGTTGCGCACCTGTCGCTATTTTCTGGCGACGGTCAAACGCCCCTGGATATGGGGTCATTTATAGGCATGGGTGCCATGCAAAATCCTCCCATATTGTATGGGCATCTCGTTTCCACTGTGGAACAGCTAGAAGACCTGCAAGGAAACATGGGCCTGTTTTTTCTATTCCCTGACGTTAGTATTCGTTCGCGTGGCCACTATCAGCTCGGAGTTACACTTGCAAGAATTACCACGTAAGTCATCGCGTTATTCTGCACCGTCTGACTTGAAAAAATGATTTCTACATTTCAGGCCTGACCATTCTAGCTTGGCTGAGCACGGTACGGTGCTCGCCTCCGCTCGCACGAGGCCATTCGAAGCTGTCTCGCTCCATGAATACACAGCAGCACGTGCGTTGTGGCCTTTTCTACAGCGTAATCCAAGACTAAACGTAGTTTTCAAGCGACGACTCGCTTGACACAAAGCTTTATTCGACAGGGTGCAAGAATATTTGCCAATGTGCCGTATCCTTCCAGCGCCAGGTGATCAGGAGAAAATGTGTGACCCTGCATTGTATGTTCCGTATTTCTGTTTTGTTCGTTCGTTATCTTGTACAGTTCGTTTTTTCCGGACATGAATATTGTATACCCCATAGCAGCTTCTATAAAATCTTCATCATGAAATATGTTGCCGATGTGTTCATGATGTGTCTTCTTTGCCTCGTTGCTTTCGCCTATCCTTATCAGATAATTTATATATCTATCAAGTTGCTAATTTCGGTGACAGGACCGCGGTGTAGAGCGGCGTCGACTGTCTGCTAGACTTGTGCATTGTTTCTTTAGCGGCGTAGTTAGTAGTGAGCAATTACAAATCCGCAGGCATGGTATGTCAAAAAAACATGCAGAGTCAACTGGTTGGCCAAGTCGGTGAGCATAGCCTTTGCGAAGAATTCGCTGAAATTTGCGGTGTTCCTGCGGTATCTGCCAGACTGGCACTGCTTTATGGCAGAGACGGTCGACCGCCGGCATGGCGATTTCGCCCGTGAGCGATCTATCATGTTGTTAGCAGCGTGGAATTGGCCTGGTTGCCTACTCCGGTCCTTTGAGGTTTACCTCTACTATTCACTGTTAAGTGATAAGTAATTAGGAGACTTGCGGTGCGATGTCGATCAGCGAGACCAATCTTGAAACTTGTTGAAAAAAAAATCATTGTTTCTTGTTATTTAACACCTTTGATATTTTCGGAATCTTCGGGGCTCACGGCTGTGATACATGCGGGATACTTGCGTGCAGAAAAGCGCGGATTGCAGTGCATCATGATTCATTTTTGCTGCGTGTTTGCTGCGTGCCACCGTATAAATTTAGCACAGGAGGTGGAAACCTGATCGTCAACTTGCACAAACAGAGGGCAAAGCTAAGTCTTGAGTAGCCTTTGCTGAGACTCCTTCCTTTCACCACTTCCTCACTTTTGCTGTAATCTAATACCTTGCCATGAGTGCAAACGACTATTACGGAAAGCCTGGGCAGCAGGGGCAGCAGGGTGGATATTATCCTCCTCAAGGTGCGATAGCATATCTTACTCAAACCAGAATCCAGATTGCACGGGCGGCTGGAGGATGAACAGGGTGTGGCTTCCGAGCCCTAGAAACCCATCGGGATTCCCTCACCACTGTCTCCTTTCACATTGGGACGTCTGCTGAATATGGTCTGTCCTATAGGTCCCCCACAAGGCCAAGGTGGATATTACCCCCAGGTAGATCACTCGTCTGGATATTCAATGAATAGCACTCAATGCGGAGCCTCCAATGTTTAGCAACCTCAACAATCTTACCAAGGTGGCCCTCCACAAGGATACCCCCAACAGTATCCTCAGCAGGGTTACCCTCAGCAAGGATACCAGCCTCAACCTGGTCCCCAAACCGTCTATGTGTGAGTTTCTTGAATGTTCTCACACCGCCGCTCAATCTCAATCTCCGAATCCCTTAGCCAACAACCGGCTGAGAATCGTCAGCAGGAAGCACTGGATGTATGGCCTGTTTAGCAGGCATATGTTTGTGCTGCTGTGCCGAAGGTGCGTAGTATGCCTCGTGTTCGGGTTGGCAAGTGTTGATTCCAACCCTTCAGAACTTTGCGAATGCTTGTTCTAAGCGAGTCTAAGCTGGCCTTGCTTTTCGATCACTGGAGTCGCACATGCGACAATTATACAGGACTCTGTCGCAGGATTGATACCCGCGCGGTTATGCATTATGCTCTATCTTCTCCTGTTCATGGTTTTAGGTTGGTCACTGCCTAGGCCTTACATTTTTCCTTTCCTTTTCTTTCTTCTTAATTTCAATGAATCATTATTTCTGGGACTTCTGCATGCATGATTCTCGGCCTTTGTTCCACTGCGCACGATGTCCTGAGTTGGGCGACATTGACTAACTGGGTCCGCCCAGTCAATCGGACAAAAGTGCGCCACCGTTCTGCATCCTCTCTTACGGCCTATACTCGAAAAGTCATTGTTAAGCTTTGAATGGCATTCGTGTATGGCATTCTAACTTGTGTATAATGTGTACATATAAATGAACGCTCTTTGTGCGGGCGTAACTTGAAATTAAGATTGTGCAGTCCGTCAAGATGTTTTCAGATAATTTGTACCGAGTAGGACTGCGTTTGAAGGCAATTGCTGACAGAAAAAATCTGCCTTGTACACATCTATGTTTTATGATTCAAAGTCACATAGGGTGAAGTGATTATTGTTCGGAGGACCGAGCAAGGCCGAGCGACATCGCATCGACTCTCCGAGCGAGCCGAGTCGAGACTCGAGACACTAGACTAATGGATTATCACGTGAGTGTCAAAGAATCCAGACGATATGATTGGCTGGTGGCAACTCCCGATTCATCCCGTTTGTGGGGTCACGCGTTACGGGTCACCGCTCGTTCTCCTTCCCTCCCAAAACCTGCAACCAAAATGCTGTCGAGGCTCTCTGCTGGAGCCTTCAAGAAAGCCACCAGCGTGGGGGCATCTCGCTCCGGTGCTGCTCTTAATGGCGCGCGCTCGGCCTCAGTGCGCCTTTTTCTGACAAGTTATTGCGCTAGGTATTCATAGCGTGTCACTACTTGTTTTACAGGTCCGATTTGCGTCTACTCAGGCTTCGGGCTCTGCTACTCTTGAGGTGGGTGGTATTAAATCTGCAACATACGAAATACTATTCTAAAAGCTCGTGAAGTCGATCCTGAGCTCCCGCGCTGCCCTTGCCTCCGCCACCGCTTTCACTGTTGGCACAATTGCCTGGTACACTCACCTCTATGGCAACCTCCCCTTCCTCGGCGAAGCCCATGCCAGCCATCTCAGCGACGAGGGTCTCCACCCCTTTTCTTACCCCTGGTCACACAAGGAATCCTGGACACGTTCGATCACGCGAGGTGAGCCCACTTTCTATGATGTACATTACGCTCAACTTACATTTCGTGAAGTATCCGGAGAGGCTACCAGGTCTACCGAGAAGTTTGCGCGGCGTGTCATTCCCTTGACCGCATTGCCTGGCGTAACCTTGTCGGTGTATCGCACACCGCAGATGAGGCACGAGCCATGGCTGAAGAGGTCGAATATACCGACGGACCTGATTCAGAGGGCCAGATGTTCCAAAGACCCGGAAAATTGGCCGACTACATGCCCTCTCCTTACCCTAATGATGAGGCTGCTCGCGCTGGTAACGCCGGTGCATTGCCTCCTGACCTCAGTCTGATCATCAAGGCCCGCCATGGTGGTGCTGTGAGTCATTATAATCATGATTGACATAGTGAAAGTTGACCCCTTTCTAGGACTATGTTTTCTCTCTCCTTACTGGTTACATAGATCCCCCTGCTGGTGTTGAAATTCGCGAGGGCATGAACTACAACCCCTACTTCCCCGGCGGTGCCATCTCCATGGCTCGCGTTCTCTTCGACGGACTAGTGGAATACGATGACGGTACACCGGCCACTACTTCACAAATGGCCAAGGATGTTGTCACTTTCCTCAGCTGGGCCGCCGAGCCCGAACACGACGAGAGAAAGAAATATGGTATCAAGGCCGTGATTATTTTATCAGTCCTTACCTGCATCAGTCTCTATGTCAAGCGCTTCAAGTGGGGCCCGATCAAGAACAGGAAGATCAGTAAGTGTCTGGCTTGGTTATAAGACACGCGACTCACCCTGTTTTGCAGTCTACAACCCTCCCGCCGACAAAACACACCACTAGAGATGTGTTCTATTATTCTACATCTTCATTTGGTGGCAGAGGAGTAGGAGCTATTTGCACTTTAATAATAGAATCGAGTGAACGCGCATACCCTGATTTATCTTCCACCGCGAGAAGAGCGAAACTGAGTCGCGATAATTAACGGTGATTATGTAATGCAATAATTACATTAACGGCAAATGCATCGACTGAACTTGCTCTCATTGCCAACTTGTACCTACTTACAGGTTGGTCGGTCGCGACTCCGACATAGCATTTGAACTCAAACGCCCGGATCAGCGTCGAATGCTGCAACGCGTCTCTGCCACGTATACGTAGGCGAACGGATGAGAAAACGCAATAACCAAGTTGCAAATGGCAAACTCCAGGGAACAATCGCAATTCGGTCGGCGACGATCCAATACAGCGCAATCAGTTTCCGAGCTCCTCCACCTGCATCATTGTCATTGGTGATAACAAAATTTGAATGCATGGGTACACGACGTGAAAGATTCGCATCCGTTATATTCAATCAAACATGGTGGCCAGGGTTGCAGAGGAGACTGTTTGAGGGTCTTCAGTAACGATGCGGATAACTCTGAGACGGCATTCTTGTTCATCGTACCGAAGGATGATAATTGCCCAAAACCACAGCTTCAGGTATGTTCCTATCCTCTTGTGCGTTCGAACTGCTATATGAATTTGTCATAAGATATCTGTTCCCCGCCCAATTGCTGATGTCTTTGGCTGCGCAACAATGGCGAGTTACACTTACAAAGGTACGCTGACCGCTTCCTATAGACCAGAATCGGTATTATTGAACACTGGCAGGTCGATAAAGCTAGTTGGTGTGCAGACTACGTCGAATTTATATTCCAAGACCAATATCTAGGCAGAAATGACATGTGGCGCTTGGGCAAATACCTGTCGGGCCAATGTATCTATAAAGACCAAGAAGTCTCATTTATCGGGGGATTGTGGCGAAGATTCAGAACATTTATATCAATGGGCAGAAGGTACGGTTTAACATGGCTCAGACGATCCCTTATACTGATACACACAAGGTTTCTTCAGCGTTAATGACTTCTTCGACCAAAGCTATCTATAGGTCTTTCTCGGCAAGATCACCATCTTCATTCAGGTCTGCAGAGAGCTTTGGTCCTTTGCTGGGGACGGAGAGCGATATAACGAAAAGGTCGTGCATTCATTCCTACCTGCGCTGTTCGAAAAATGGCGTGAAGCAGGGACAAACCACACCGTCACTATCGTCTTATATCCGCGTGTTCTACGACGAATCCGAGATTGATTACGCCGCTGGTCCATTGCGCAGAGACGACAGAGGAAACTGGTACAAAGACTTCTTCAAGGTTATAACCGATCTGGAAGTCATCTATGAATGGAAGCCTACCCTTGTTAGCTTGAAGAACTCATTCTGGGATTTCCAACGTGATATCCTCTTGACCCATCATTACCATCGCGCAACCAAGGATTCTGGAATTGCACCACAGGAAGTTCGACTTGTTGGCAAACTCTCGTATGCTCAGGACGGGCCGATTTGGAGGCTCTTAACCTTGGACTCAACCCTACGGAAACTCATTACATTGATCGTTCTCTCAACTTGACCGGCGCAACCACGATCTTAATATCTCCCGGGACGGGATACTTTCGTGTTCGAAACAGCTTCTTCGGTTGACAACGACTAGGATGCTTGATCAAGGATTCGTCTTGACCTCATCCTCCTCACGAAGCAGCCTTTACACCAAAGTCCTATCTTCAGCTTTGAAGGCTTGGATCCTCTAGGAAAATACGACAAAGATGGAAGCAACGACTACAAGGAGGCGAAGTTTGAGAAGGATAGGAATATTTCGGATCCTCTCATGCTGGACCCTCTGGGGAGGTGACGAGACCGAAGGCGACCAGAGGCAGAAGAAGACATTTTGGTGGGAACCGTTTTGGATATCACGACTTTTTGGGATAAACAGATGGATCTACCATTCAGACAGACAGGAAAGTTTGTCTGAATCTTGAGATTTTTTTATTGACATGGTTTGTTTTTAGGTTCTAACTCGAGCAAAAATGCACGAAATACAAATGCTCGGCCTTTTGGAGCATGACGTACTTTCGAGCATTGAGGTTCCATACATGGATAGTCCCAGCACGCCTACTACCGAGCAGACAGCTGAAGATAAGCCTAATGCTCTTGTAACAAAGGCTGAAGCGGACAAGTTCGACCTCGATACTTTCGGCCTTACCTTCAATTACGATACCGTCACCATTACCCATCCTGAAAACGGAGCCGCCGCCATACCTTCGCGACCCAATGCAGAGAAGCGTGCCTCTCATCGCCATTCTGCTGTTGGGAGAATTGACACCATCGAGGAAAGCCCGAAGTTGCATATTCACAAGGAATTGCCCCAGAAGGACCACAAGTCACGGAAAAATCTGTGTTACCGAGTCCTCAGCGACCCAGTTCGCCATCCCAATCTTCTATTCATTCTACACGCTCCGAGCAATCTACCTCTTCTAAAACGCCATCACGGTCCGGAAGTGTGTCTAAAGGGAGCCTTGCCAAGCTAGTGACACCGTCATGGCTTTTCAATCCGTTTAGGAGTCAGCCGAGCGAGCCTCAAACGACCCAAGTTTCGGCTTCGGCTTCTCCCAGCAAACCTTCTGAAAAATTTCAGAAGTCTCTAGCTCGAGCGGCGACACCTTCGTCCCCAATACGGATGCCACCGCCTTCTAAACCGACAGTTGCTGCTACTACAGATCAATCTATTCAACCTATGGCGATCAAGAATAAGCCTATGACGCGTTCTAGCCTGAGTCGGACGTTGGAAGACGATAATACTCCGATTCCTATAAGATCATCTTTTATTCGTCGCTCGCCCATCAATACTCCACCGCGAGATGAAATCTTGGCTGGCAAACGACGAAGTGGAACTAGCACTCTCGCACACTCTTTCCCTTATTCGTCCTCCCCACGAGCTGTGATCAATCCCACACGTCCTCAGGCATCAGTTTCTTATCCTCAGGCCTCTCTGGCACGTCGTTGGCAGCATATCCATCCTCAACCAGCTTACAAACATGATCTTAAATGGAAGTCGATCGTCACTCCTGGGTGCTTGCCATTGACCGTTGAACATTTCCCTTCAAGCGCCGAGCTAGAATCATCTTATGATGTATTCTCTTATGAGTTCCTTGTAGATCCAGCAGAAATGCGTTCGTTCCTCGTCAAGCCTCCCATCGTCAGAGGCACTGCGGAGGATCTACGTCGAGCATGGGCATTGGTCGTCATGCGTGGGATGGCTGCGGTCAGATTGGCCCAAGGGTTCCAGTTCATCCTCAGACCACAAAAGACGAAAGGTGAAGAGGACAAAACATCATTCCGAAGGACGAAATCGTTCACTGGAGATGAGGAGTTGGACTCTTGGCCTAGCGGTGCGGCGGAGGTGCTCAGCTCGACGACGGATCCTGTATATCTCAGTATGACGAATGAGATTCACCGGATTTCGTATACTGGTGAAGCTATACAAGTGAGGCGGTATGTGCGTCGAGCGGCGCCTTATCGGCCTTATAGTTATCAGTGCTTGATTTGGCCGAAACTTGGAGGTGTGAACTCTCACTGCTTGATTCATTGGACATACATTGATTTCTATTCTTCGTATAGAGGGATACACCGAACTTTCGACTGAATTCCAATCCCATGGCTTGGAAAATTATGGCTGGAATAGGTCAGTGTGTTGACTCCTTCCCGATCACTTTTCTTAACATATAATTTTAGACTTGACATGCTCGTCGCAGGCTATGAGCATCACTTCAATGAATCCCTACGATACTGGCGAACGCGATTCATCGTCATTCCTACTGCAGAACGCCCGCATGTTACAATTGGTCCATCTGGAGAAAACTTGAATGATGAAGAAGCTCGTATCTTGGGTATCGAGAAACTAGCCGAGCAATTCACGAAACTGCGCTGGCAAGCGCCAGATGAGAAAGTCGCCCATCCTCCTGTTCGATTTTTGCCGACGACGCTCGATCCTACGTCCTCTGTGCTAGACGAGGCTTTGATGGACCAGTTGGATCAAATTCACGCGCAAGGTCCGCTTCGCAAGAAGATGAAGAGCGAACGAGAAATCAGCGAGATGTCGCTGACTGCCATTGCCAAAGCCATGCGGGAGGAGGATGGCGTGCCTATCACTTTCTACCAGTGGCATAGTTCGCAATATCCGGATTCCTTCATTGGATATGACTTTGTATCTTGGCTGGTCCGTGAATTCCGGGATGTGTCAACGAGAGCGCAGGCCACGGAATGGGGTGTTAAGCTGCAAGAGCGAGGCTTGTTCGAGCATTGTAGAGGATACCACAATTTCTTGGACGGGTAAGTAAGTTTTGAATCATATTGGACTAGCTGGCTGACATCACGAAGGCATTACTATTATCGGCTCAAAGGCGAATATTCTATACATTCTACTCCAAGACATTGGTTTAGAAGATATACTGAAGATGGCACAATGCGGTCTGCGTATCAATCGATTAATTCCGCAAGATCCTTGGTCAAGGCACCTATAAACCGTAAAAACAAGAAAAGGCTTATCCTCAGTCAAACCATGGTCATTGACATTGATCCTCACAAGGTAACTTTGAACTTGCTGGGTATACTAGAACATAGATTGATAAAATTTATTGAATACAGCGGAGCGATCAAGCTGAATCTGTCATCCTTCATCACGATATCATCCACAATCCCGCAACGGTGTTCCATTTTGAACTCCATTGGATCGGTACGACTCCTCGTTGCATTGAAGACCAGCTCCGGCTTTGGAGTCGAACAATTGAACGATACGGATTGAAACTTGTTGAGGCGTATGTAACTCAAATCGGCGATATTCGAGAATCCAACGCTTTCCAGTCTTGCTATCCAATCACATTGGCTCTTCCGCCGCCCGTTATTCCTGACTTGGACAAGCGCGTTCCTGAGGGCACACAGACAGTGCGATATTTTGAATACGCATTGCTTCAGAAGTTCGGATTCATCGTGGACGTGGAAGCGGCGGATCTTTACCCTGAACAGGTCGATGTTATATATTCTTACCGGCGCTCGCCGTACAAGTATTCGCAGTTCGTACACCGGACTGGCGTCGCGTTTATCCAGGTTCCTGGAGGTGACAAAGGCTTCTTGTTCCTCACGAACCGGCTGATGGGTCCAGGGAGAATGGGTCGGCGTTAAAGGCCAAAGACCATTTACCAGCGGTCACTGCGGAGGAAATCAGGGTGGAGATGGCTGATTTTTGTGTGGATAAGGAGAAGCTGCAGACGTTCTATGATCAGCAGGTTGCAATGCTGCCGCCTGCTTCGTATGTGGCAGATGAGCCTCCGCTATTGCAGATTTAGTTTTTGGAATATGTTCCTAGTATATGTAATATGTATGTATGAATTAGATTGAAAGAAGTTGTTACTTTTTCAAGTTGTAGCGACTATGATACCTCGTGACGACTAACTATTATGTCTCTCCCGTTTGGTCGCACTGACCGTCGGTTGGTATCGCGCGCTAGAGGTTTTCGCATGTCTGGAAGAATTCTAGTTAAGAGTATGGACCAGTTTGCAAATATTGAATACTAACCGAAGCGTCTTCTTCGTCTTTTCCACCTTTACCTATTCCTAAGGAGCCATAATATTCCCTTACTCTTCGATAGACGCTATATCCCATCTTTTCGTACATGTCAATGGCTACGACGTTGTTGCAACGAACGTATAGATCTACGAAGAACCCTTTATAGATTTCTTCGGAGACCATCTCGAGGAGAGACATCATTTTGCGTGCGAGGGATAGGCGCCGGTATTCGGGGGCAACGGTAATGGCAGTGACGTGGCCATGCCATTCAGGACCGGTACCTTCTGCTTTTCCTAGCACTATAATTGAGGATATGAGTAAGGTATTAAGACGGAAGATGGAGAAGAAAGTACAAACCGTAGCCCATCATACGTCCTCCGGGAGCTGCCTGAACACAGCATAGATCAGGCCAGCGCGAGAGATAACTGAGATAGAACCCAATGCCATACTAGCAGAAGTGCATGTTAGTTCACGTATCGTGTATTTATGCCATATATATACTCACAGTTTCTGTCCATATGTCCAAGTTGCTGAAAGAAAGGCGAAACTGTAAGGATATTGGAATAGGTGGGTTGGTAGCGCAATTGCGTACATGTTATTGAACTTGAACATGTCAGTAGCTTTGAATGGCGAAGAATGCTCATTGTAAGGTATCACAGAGTAGAATCGAAGCCCAAACTGGTTGAGGAATGCAACTGGAGCGGTGGAGAGCGGAACAGCGAAAAGTTGGAAGTGCGGGCCGAGTAGCTGGTGGCATGAGTTGTGATCGCCGAGTGCCTTGTCGGGGTCCGTACTTTGAAAACTCCGAAATATACACAACACAACAGACTGGCAGGGCTCCTCGCACTTTCCATCCGACGATTCCGCCCTCGTCTATTCTTCCTCTCACATCCATTCATCCACCCGCATTACCTCCTATCTAAAACTAATCTCTCTTCGTACACCACAATGTCCTCAGAATCTTGGCCTCCGCCGTTGAAGTGTGTAATCAGCTTTCTAACACACGCCGGGCGAACTAACCAGGGTGCCACCACAGGGAATGGGTAGCAAAGTGCTTGGGGCAAATCACAGATATGAACAGATCAGAGGTTCAGGCTGAACTAAAACAGGTAATTTCTGAAGCTTTTGCGGCACACACGCTCTGGACGACGGATTGGGCTGGGGTGCATTGAAAAGGTGTCGTTTCCTGATTGATAATACTACCCATTTCCCCTCTGCTGAGCTGTTTGACCTGAAGCCTAATGCCGAAGCCACCTCCGGTATTCAATAATCTGAAACGCAAAAGGTAGGTTGGGCATTTGTTCATCATTAAGACTCATCTGATAATCCGTCCCAAGTCTTGAAGGTCCGGCTATCACTAGCAAAAAGGCAAAGAAGGCTGCGAACAAGAATGCGACTGCATCATATACTGCTACAGACTTCAGCGATCAAGCTGCACTAAATCGAAGAGCACAACGGTTTCAGCGTGAGCATGAACTAGAGAGAACCAAGCATATACGGGGTACTGGACAGATGAAGTCAAGTTTTTCCAACGGTGCAAGGTCAGGATCTCCTTATCCAACAAACCTTGATGAGCCCGAGGGAGATCCGGTAAAGTCTAGTCACATTTTATTCTTATCGTTTGATTGACCTCTTCTCAGAATGTCATTGACTGGGATCGATATACCATTGTTGGAACATGCCAAGACATCTTTAAGGATTATTTGCGACTGACAAGTGAACCTAAACCTGAAACGATACGCCCTTATGCAGTTCTTCGAAAAACGCTGAGGAACTAAGGAACGGTGGAAAAAGGGTCCCAAACCAACATATGCTTGGATCTGCAATCAATTTAAATCCCTAAGACAAGATTGACAGTGCGTCACCATTTTCTTTCTTCTTATACTACCTGTCATCTTTTTTCTTCCTTCCTTTCTAGGTTCAACGCATCAAAAATGATTTTACGGTACGAGTATATGAGATCCATGCTCGAATAGCCCTCGAGAGTGTAAGTCCTCTTCATTTTCCATGTTTAGTTATTTCATCATTGCTGTTTAGGGCGATATGGTGGAATACAACCAATGCCAAGCGACCCTCAGAACACTTTATGACCTGGGAATACCCGGTCAGGTGGAGGAGTTCACGGCCTATCGCATTCTCATGCTGCTACATGGGCGAAATCGAAGCGGCGAGTTTTCATCTATTTCTATTTCACTGTCTTGCGTGTCTAAGTGAATTTGCCCTCTGTAGAACTTAATCTTTTCGTAGGTCAACTAACACCCCGACAGAAAGCGAACGAAGCTGTGAAGCATGCCCTTGAGGTGCAGCGGGCACAGGCCATGGGCAACTATGTTAACTTTGTGATCTATACAACAACGCGCCTTACATGGGTGCCTATATCATGGATCATTTCATTGACCGTGAAAGAATGAAGGGCCTGATGGTCATCACAAAAGGTACGTGCCTACTTCTGCCTACTATAATTATTGTTGTTGAAATTGCTGTCTAGATACCGAACAGTCACCCTCGAGTTCTTGAAAAGGACTCTTGCATTCGAGACTCTGGACGATGCAAGAATATTCCTTTCAGATCACCAAATCACGACATACATAAACCCTAACAGCCCAGACTCAGAGAAGGTCCTCGACTGCAAGCCCGCAATACCGGAAATCAACCGGATCTTCGAGGAAAAATACCGGAAGGTTATGATCAAGGGCGCGATATAGGTTGTCCCCCCATTCCTCTATCTATCTTCGATTATCTCTCTTGGATTCCATGCTGTCCCGTCTTCCCTCCAGGTTGTCGTCGCCCTCTTGGATTCTGCGGTTCGCCATCGTGAGTTTTGTCCGTGTTTTCGCCCGGCTGCCCAGGTCCTACGGATTTGCACAATACGATGGGTGCGACTAGAAGCCCTTCGGTGGGTTTGGGGCGGCGTGTATTATATTCGTTGCCTCTGTATTATGGACCAAATGATATCAGGCCCTTTTACTAAGATTCTAATGTGCCTTGAACGTTGTAAGAAGTTTGCCAAACATAAGAGCTTGGATTGCTAGTCGCAGCTGCGAACATCTCACAGGCTTGCACCGACGGATATGACATTTTTATATTTGTTGAAATGTCTACTAAGATGATTGCATCGCCCCGTCTGCGTATCAATCGCGCATCCGAGCGGGAATGAACCGACGGACCACAACTTCCCGGACTGAATAATGTGCAAAGCAAGCGGGTGTTTGTAGAATATCGAGGGATAGACGGGATTTCGCTGGTATTGTGACATATACCAGTATGAGTGTCTGATTTTACACCCGGTCAATGACCCTAGTAAGTGATGCAGAATAGAGCGGAAGCGACGAACCTTTTGTACTTGCGAGTTGACACGGTTGATCGTGCTTAGCCAGGACCAGGCGAATGGGGACGAGTTCTGCAGGTCGATGGTGGATGTTTTTTGGTCTTCAGGGTCTTCGTAGACGGGGAGGACCACGAGCGCCAGCCTAAATATATCTTTTGTCAGATTGTGATCCAGGAAAAAAAGATGGTGTACGCACTCTGCGTGGTGGAATACAGGGCCTCTTTTGTATAGGAGATAGTCGACGCAGAATTTGATGCCGCTTTTGACCACCCACCCTAGGGAGCGGTAGTGGTGGTAGACGACGTAGTTGATGAGGAAGGGGTTGTCGAATTGGAGGCGTTCGGAGGGGCTGAGTGGGGTGGGATTGTGGGTGGCAGTTCGACGGATTGGAAGGCTATCCAGATGTCTTTTAGGGTCATGGTTCCATCTTTTCACAAGGTATATCGAACATGAGTAAGACCACGAAAAAAAGCAGGATGTGCTCACATTTCGTGAATCCAGGACGGTCAGGCAATCGAGATTCCAAAGCAGGAAGAACGCTTCTTGCAGCGTAAGTTGCAGATGTTCGATATCCACGAGCGGTTCCTCCTCGTCCAAAGGCGCTTCGTCTTCATCACCCGCAGGCGATTCGGGCTGGGCGTAGATGTTTTGGCTGGGCCGCCATGTCGCTGCTGAAGGAATATCGGGGCCTGAGAGCGCGGGTGTGATGACGCGCCCTTCCGTGGCAAATATCTCTTCGGCCTCCTCTGCGACTGCTGCGATGGCAGCGGCGCGGTCGAGCTTAAATTGGCGGCGCTCAGCACGACGGCGGGCGGTTATTTCCTCAGAGGTCAATTCTATATATTGATAAAACCAGGATGATACGTGAAAACAAGTAGATATGGACAAGAAACGCACGTTTTCCACCACTCTTCCTAATATTTATCTGCCGCGCAAGCCAGCTGGGCTCGCTCCGCGATAGATCGCCCTTGCCGAAGAAACCGCGCCTCCATAGAATCAGCGAGTGCTCGGGGTTGGACACCCATACCGAGCGCGTGGTGGGGTCGAAGATGCCTCGCAGTGCGGGTTCTCGACGCGCGCGAGGGACAGGCCGAGCAGGCCTAGGACCGAGCCGATGCGGCTGGGCGGGGGCTCGACGAAGAGGAGCGGGAGCGGGTGTGCGTAGATCCTGTTGTTCTCGTAGCGGCGTGCGCCGCCTTTGGCTGCGCCGGCGCCGCCTCGGGATTGGGGACTGGGGGTGATTAGGGACATGGACGCGGTGGGGGACGGGGAGTGATTTGCATTTCTTCTGAGCGCGATCGCGGAGTCAGTGTGAGCGTTGGTTGGCCCGCTTGATCGTCGCCTTTGGAATCAAGCATGTGCAAAGAGGGCATGATGACCGACACTGCCACTCACAGCCAGAACGCGACTATCACGCTTGAAGCGACGACGACGCGCTGAGGACCTGATTACCATTCTCCTATCTACGGCGACGGCGCTCCAGCCATATTACAAGAATCTCTATTACAATCATGGATAAGCGCAGACAAGAGATTGAGGCGAAGAGGGCGAAGCTTGCAGAGCTGCGTAAAGCCAGGGCAGACCGGCAAAGGGAGACTGAACGACGAACATCAGACGTGTGTGGCCTTTATGTTATGTATCTTGCTCCGGCTCCCATCTTATCTACCATCCTCTCTCTGTAGCAAAGCGCAGGCCCTTCCACCACCTCCAAACGAGAAGTCGATGAGATCCTGAACACTCTTCTTAATACTGGACCGCGCAATGGCCTGGACAGTGGCGACCTCACACCCTCGTCTTCAGTCCCTGGTACGCCTGCGTTTGGGCATACTGTAAATCTTCCAGCGCACAGCGCACTGTCCTCTGCTTCTGGCAGGGCCAGCCGACAGAGCGACGTCGCGGAGCGGCTGAGTGTAGGCCAGAGCACGATGGTTGGGTCGAGTAATTCTGCTACGGATCATGTCATTGAACGGTAGGTCTGTCTACTTCGTTTAAATGTAGCATACTGTGTTGATGCGGCGTGCGACAGGACGATGACTCCGAGGTCATTCCCAAATCTTATTAACATTGAGCAAGAGCTGTTCGAACTTCCTCATAAAGTACGGATCCATAGCCTTCCTTGGTTGAACGCTGCTGATGCTTTTGCAACATAGGAACGAGTTATATATAACAAAGAAGTCCAAACGACGTTTGTGGAGACAGAACCATCAGCAGACTATGAGGCAGAGCTCAGACAACGCATAACACGCGAACGCGAGGTGGAAGTAGAACGGATAGCCCGCGACAAAGAGCTAGAGAGGAAAGCGTGAAGCTCGATCAAGAGATTGAGGAAGTAATCCGCGGTGTGCTTGGTTGCCATCTACGATATTGCTTTGACCTGACCTTGCGACGCACCTATAGAATTGACCGAAGAGGAACGCGCCAGCATTATTGCTGCTCCTGAATTTTTGGAGTTTGTCGAGAACTCATCGAAGATCGTGCAAAGAGCTCTCAATGATGGATATGACTACATCCGCGACTACACTCTGAATGCTGACTCGGGAGGGTGAGGCGAACTTCCCAGTGCCGCAGTCATAATACTAATTTTATAAGGGATGAATCAGAAGGTAAAAGGGTCAAGCGTGTATGCGAATTTTGGGACGAGAGATATGGCAAAAATCGTTCAATAACGGACATTGACTGGTCACCAAAAGTATGTTGACTTCTTATTGCACTGTGTGCGTCGTTAACGCTTCCATAGTACCCTGAATTGAGTGTGGCTCCTACAACAAAAACCCTGCAGCTCTAAACGAACCAGATGGTATTGTCGCTGTGTGGAATCTGCACCTGCTAGAACGCCCCGAATTCGTCTTCCATCACAAGTGCGTGTACCTCTCGTGTATACAATTTCCCTGCTGAACTTGCAATATAGTCTGATGTCCTTTCCGTAACATTCTCCCCTTCCATTCTAACCTAATTTTGGCGGAACCTATTCCGGACAAATCCTACTCTGGGATACAAGATCAAACATTTGCCAGTTCTCAAGACACCCTATCTGCAGCTGGTCATACACATCCGGTATATGCGATGCAGATGGTGGGCACACAGAATGCGCACAATTTGATCACGAGCAGTACGGATGGCATGGTATGCAGTTGGCTCGTGGACATGCTCGCGCAGCCTCAGGTATGTCAGCCGAAACTGAGGCAGTAACGCTCTCACAACCATGTTGCTGGCAGGAAACACTTGAACTGGTATACGCGGGCATAACAAGACGCCGAAGTCGCCATCACCACGCTCGACTTCCCCGACAATGAAACGACACGTTCTGGGTCGGCACGGAGGAGGGCAACGTCTACCAGGCGAACCGCTACGACCGCGCGGGCGCGAAAGCCGGCCTCAACCAGTACGACGTGTACAAGGCCACGCGGGCCCGGTTATGGGGCTGCACTTCCACCCGCTCGTCGGCCCCGTCGACTTCTCCGACCTGTTCCTCACGAGCTCGGTGGACTGGACGGTGAAACTGTGGCGCGCGAAGAGCCTGTCGAAGCCGTCTACGGCGCCGCAGGTCGTGGCGCCGTTGTATTCGTTCGACGAAGCGGACGACTATGTGTATGATGTGAAGTGGCACCCTGCGCATCCTGCGACGTTCGGGACGGTGGATGGGTCGGGGAGGTTCGACCTGTGGAATTTGAATGCGGATACTGAGGTGCGTTTTACTTCCTTCTTCGTTCGAGTTGTATGGCACTTTGCTTTCGATGTCGGCGCTAATTGTGTCGGTGTGGATATTAGGTACCCGTGGTGTCACCGTCGTCGGCCCAGGCCGTGCGCTGAACAAGCTGCAGTGGGACAAGAAGGACGGCCGGCGCGCGGCGCTGGGCGGGAGCGATGGGCGGCTGTACATCTATGACATCGGTGATATGGCGCTGCCGCGCGAGTCCGAGTGGACGGACATGCAGAAGACGGTCGCGTCGGTCGTGGGCAGCGGGCAGCCGAATGGGGTCGTGGAGAGTGATCCGGCGAGGATCGTCGCTGGGCGGTAGGTGCTGTTGGTTGGAGCTGTTATGAGTCGGCGGCGTGTTTGGATTGCATACCCATTTCTGCTTCGCTTGATTGCTTTTCTTTTGATTTATTGTGTTTCTTGAGCCTTTTGTCTGTGGAATACTCACTACTTATGAATTGGATTAAGTTTCTATTATATAGTTCACATCTCGTTTGAGATAGGATATCAATGCCTATTGGTCTTTCTCGAATCGTTGGTCTTTTTTACAGAGTCCTTAGTGATGGATCATCAATCATTGTGTATGGAGGTTGTGCAATCTCTCTGAAGGTGTCCCCGACCACGGTCAGCCAGTGCTTTATACCGCGCAGTGCAAGTCCGGTGGGCTAGGACTACCCTTTCTGATACAACAATCCTGTCCTAATAAACTGGGTTCACTCTCGTAGAAGGACCAATGCGCGCTTGTGTGGTGGTTTTAAAGCTTATGATTTTGAAGCCTAGAGTTTTCCACTTAAAATGAATTTAAATTATTCGCAGATAATTTGGATTTCGGCCAGTATGCACTTGATATAGCTGATCAAAGGAAGAATACTGGATCATGTCAGATGCGTTTTGTTACGCGAATTACCTGTGCGCTTATTGTGTTCGGCGCCTAATTGGGCGCAGTCTAAGAAACGTAACCTAACAACCCTATTCTTATGGGTTTGACCGCGGAACATGACTGAACTCTATTATCACGCAAACATCATTTTTCGTCGAGCTCTGCTTCGTTAACACGCAGGATCTTCCACAATCATGCCGAGGGCTTCATTCACGACGTCGTCTACCCAGGTCGACCGCACCGCACACAGCTCAGCTGCAGGGGTATATCCGCGCAGACAGAATGAGACAGTCCAAATCCAGGACAAATCACAATGTACTGTGAGTACTGTATCGGCTGCCTGCATTATCTTCTTCCTCTAATGCTCTTAAATTTGCTGTATCTCTGTAGATTAGTAGAAAAGATGCTATGGCGAGATACCACTTAGGTCCGAAGGTTATGCATGGCTTGCCGTTCATAAAGCGATCGTCAGCCGTATCTTTAGCATGTTCAGCATTTACACTAATTCTTAGTTCCTCCTTTTTTTTCTTTTTTCTTTTCAGGACCCCAATCAAAATCACGGCAGCTATCAGTTTATGTTCATGTATAACTACAAAGTAACAGACGTAGAGATGAAGGCTTGGGAACAGTATGGCGGGCCCGAAAGGTTCAAAGAAATGTACGCTTCTAGTCCTTAAACTCGGCCTGGATCTTATTAACTAGCTAATTTGAATACGCAGGCTGAACACCAAAGCGGCGATATTCTACAGAAGACATGGGAACAGGAAATCGTTTCCCACACCACGCGCCTATACGCTCCCCCGCAGTGCCGTTTGAGATGCTGCAGGCAACCTTGGCAAGATCATTGCCACAAGCAGCAAGTGTGGTATGATGCTTCCAAATTCTGGTTGAATTGCAGGCAGCTTTGAGAGCCCCATGGGTAGAAGTGTCTTGTCGCAAGGCCCTACCATTTATTTTTATGTCGCAAACCCGTACTAATTCTTGACGCGCCGACTCCAGTCACCCTGTTTCAAACGATTTTCTGACTCAATATCTCGCTTGTAATAATTTCGGTGTATTTCCTCCTGTACTTGTAGCTCCGTTTCGCAATATGTAGTCACGGCTGCTTTCGGCCAACTTTCAATCTCTTTGAACAAATAAAAATTCTTATAAATTATTGATTGAATTAACTTGGAGTCACCTTTCCTGCACTATAAAACTCCTTGATACACACATCTGAGTACTTTCATTCCGCATTCATCGGGTCTAAAGCTTCATGGGTCGATAAAATCTTGATAACCTGGGAGCAACCTCCAAGATTTACCACTTCCAACTGTGCGCTAATTGTGGAGAGCGCAGCGTGGAACGCGTAGATGAGGTTGACGGGCGGCGTGGCGAAGTACGCCGCCTGGTTCGCCTCGTACGCTTTCATGATCGGGAGCCACCTATCGCGCGCTCATCAGTACAAGCGCTACGCTATCCACACACGCGCGATCGCGCGCGCGCTTCAACAAAAACATGCACGCACTTGTGTGCCAGTGGTTTGAAGCTTATGATTTTGAAGCTTAGAGTTTTCCGCCTGAAATAAATTTCAATTATTCGCAGTATATTCTGGATTTGGGCCCGTATGCACTTGATATAGCTGCTCAAAGGAAGAACACTGGATCATGTCAAATGTGTTTTGTTACGCGAATTACCTGCGCGCTTCTGCCACAGTGCCAGTAGCAGTAGCGTTTAAGATTCACGATCAGGTGATGGCCAGACGCGCGTCGCGTATCATATGTTTGGCATACACAGGCGTTGTCAATGCGTCTTGAGTTGCTCTATGTATGACAACCTATCCCAGCCTATCCGACGCTGGACCAATGGACTTCCTCCAAAATGCCTCTAGCCTCATCATCTCCTATTGAATGCTACATTCGACCTCCAGCACTGCGGCCGTAAGTATGAGTAAAACCTCCATCGTGCCAACCTCAAAACCTTTTGATAGTGCAACTTTGAAGACAAAAAATGGCCGACTTCTCCTCTTTGGCCGCATATCGTCCGTTCAACATGCTCTGATTGGCCGCGGGACGTGCGTGTTGCGTGCAAGGGTCATAAAGGGTGATACTAAGAAATGGGGCAGCGAGTCGATTGCTGTCATGTATAGCGTCACTCCAGGTGCCAGGATTTCTGAAGGAGAAATGCTTTCGGATATCATCGAGTGCGCGGAGGACGTGGACGCCAAAGGTAAATGGGTGTTGGATCATCTTCCCCGTGTTCTTTACCAAGAAGCTTTTGAAGCCGACGAGACCGACAAGACAAGCATACAACGTCGACTTGCAGAATACTTCGCGAACACGGAAACTGCGGGCCAGAGAATCGAGTACGAGAAACGAACATTGCAAGTCTCGGTCATGAAGAAGCTATATCCCATCAAAGACATGGACACGGCCGATAAACTTATTCCTGTGATTAAAGATGTCTTTAAATGTGAGCATAGTGTTTGATGTTTTACTAAACTGATGTTAGAATTTTCTGTTCAGGTTACAAGCGGCTTCACGAAACAGCAGGGGTCATTCATCGAGACATCAGCGAGAACAATCTCATGTACTGGAAGAAAGGAGACGGAACTATCTGCGGTGTTCTTAGTGACTATGATTTGTCCCTCATGCTCGCTCGACAGGACCGCGGACCAAGCTCAAAACAACGAATGGGAACCAGACCTTTCATGGCTCTTGATCTCCTCGAGCCCCCACCCAGCAAACATTTATACCGTCACGATCTCGAGTCGCTACTCTATGTCATCATTGTGCTAATGTTTCGGGCCCAAGGTGAAAACCTTATAGAAGATGAAAAATTCAAGAACTTTCCGGCCCTCAAGGACTGGTTCACACTAGCACCTGCACAACTGCTAAAGGAGAAGAGGCACTTCTTTTCCACGAATTTACCACGAGCGCCCCCTGCCTTCAAAGAGCTTTACCTGCCAATTTCTTATATGAAGGAGATGTTCGACGATGGTAACCGGGCGCGACGACGTCATGAGTTGGCAATGTTATCGAGGGATCCGGCCAAGCCTTCATTCGACGAATCAACCCTGGGTGGGCACGTAAATTTCGATAAATTCCAAGCGATCCTTGATTCCGTTCAGACATGAACATACGACTTCAGAAGAGTCCTTCTTCGTGTTGCCTTACCGTTTTCTTTCTCCCTTCTCGCTCTCCAAAGAATGAATGCAACGAGTTCCGTACAATCTAAGAGGACAGGTGAGTTATGTAGTAATTGGATTGTCTTCATGTATAGTATTTAGTAGGTTTCGATTATACCCTATTATACCCTTTCATTGCTTAGACCATCCTTTACCTTGTAAGATTTGTATCCAGGATAATCCTCAAATAATGCTCTAGCGCTCAAGCAAGGTTATGAAACTCGCAGAATAAAAAGCCTTCACTGGCATTCAACGAATCAACCATGGATTTTAATAAATTCCAAGAGATTCTGGATTATGCTTAGTTAGACACAACCATACAACCTCAGTGAGGTCCTCTTCATTGTTGAGTTCTCCTTCTTAGTTCTCGTTCTTCAAAGATGATTCAGAAAATCCATAAATGCTAACGAGTTCCGGACAATCTAAGAGGACAAGGACTTATGTAGTCGTTGGATCTTTTTTGTGTATAGGATTTATGCATATTTAAATTATACCTTCTCAGTGGCACTCACTGCCCAGGTGCCCTTGCCCTTCACCTTGCAAAATTTGTGTATGAGACCGTCGATCGTGAAGAGACAGAATATATCCAAGATTGATTACGCGCATCGTAAGCAGTTAAGTAATTGGGCTGTGTTTGGCATGGGCCTTGGTTGGCGGTGAGTTTGAGTTGCTCAGCTTGCTCTATGTATGACAACCGATCCCTATCCATCCGACCTCAGCCTATCCACTTCATCCAAAATTCCTCTAGCCTTGACATCTCTGTCTATTGCATACATCATTCGACCTCCAGCAGTGGGGCCGCATGAGTAAGATCACGTCTAATAACTTACCCCCACCACGCCAACCTCAATAACTTTTGACAGTGCAACTTTAAAGATAAAGAATGACCAAGTTCTTGCATTTGGCCGCATATCATCTGTTCACCATGCGCTGATTGGTCGCAGAACATGTGTAGTGCATGCAACGGCCGTTGAGGGCGACTCAAACGAACGGGAAAGCGAGTCAGTCGTCACCAAATCCAGGAAGACCAAAGCAGAAACATTTGAAGACAGTGTTATGCGCGCGACGAATTCCAATGGTGCTGAATTATGTATACGTAGTACTTATATTCATCACGAAGCTTTTCCAATGGACGTGATAGATGCTCAATGTAGGCTTTCGAAATACACCTCGAGCCGGGATACGAAGTACAAGAACCACGTATTGCGACTCTTCATTATGACGGAACTATTCCAGATGATAGATATGACAGCCGATACCCTCATTCCAGTGATTAAAGACGTCTTCAAATGTGAGCCTTCGATACTAGTTGATTTTATCACCCACCTAACTGATCTCATTTTTCTTCTGCTCAGGTTGCAAGTGGCTCTACCAAACAGAAAGGTTTATTCATCGAGATATCAACGAGAACAATCTTATGTACTGGAAGAAAGGAGACGGAACTATCTGCGGTCTTCTCAGTGACTACGATTTTTCCCTCGTGCTCGCTCGACAAGACCGCGGACCAAGTTCAAAACAACGAACGGGAACCAGACCTTTCATGGCTCTTGATCTCCTCGAGCCCTCACCCAGCAAACATTTATACCATTTATACCGTCACGATCTCGAGTCGCTCCTCTATGTCATCATTGTGCTAATGTTTCGGGCCCAGGGTGAAAAACTTACAGAAGATGAGAAATTCAAGAACTTTCCGGCCCTCAAGGACTGGTTCACACTAGCACCTGCACAACTGCTAAAGGAGAAGAGGGTCTTCTTTTCCACGAATTTACCACGAGCGCCCCCTGCCTTCAAAGAGCTTTACCTGCCAATTTGGGAGATGAAGAATATGTTCGAGGATGGTTACCGGGCGCGACGACGTCATGAGATGGAAATGTTCATACAATCGAGGGATTCGGTCAAGCCTTCATTCGACGAATCAACCATGAATAAGCACATAGATTTCGATAAATTCCAAGAGATCCTTGATTCCGTTTAGACATGAACATACGACTGCCTTTTAAAGCATAATAGATGCCTTATACGGGGACAGATCCGCTCCTACTCTATTGGTGACCATCATGCAGAGAGACTACATATAACACGTATATACCGTCCGCGCCCTCGTACAATTTTACACAGCTACTTCTTTCTTTTCAAGAAACTTCAAATCTCAGATATCTCTCTCATCCCATCTACCGCTCTACTTCCGCGCATGCATCCACCCAGCACCATGCACACCGATCAAGCGCGCGCGCCCACTGCCTACCGCCTACTGCGCCCCCTCCTTCGCCTTCTCCGCCTCCCTTGCCTTCTCCTCCCGCACCTCCCGCATCGCCCCCTCCAGCGCCTCCACCACCCTCTCCACATCCCCCCTCCTCCCATCCACCACCGTCTCCCCCATATGCCCCACCCTAAAGTACTTCTCCTTCCACCCCGCGAGCAGCCCGCCCGCCACGACCACGCCGCGCTTCGCCAGCCGCGGGAGCAGGTCCGCCGCCGTGACGCCGGGCGGGAAGTATAGAGCGGACATGCCGTTGGCGGAGAGGGCGGGGGAGAGCGGGAGCGGGGCGAGGGCGAGGGCGGCGGCGGCGGATTTGATGCGCAAGGAGGCGGCGCGGTGCAGGGCGAAGCGCTCTGCGAGCGTGGGCAGGGCTGTGCGTGGGGTGTGCGTGGTCAGTATGGTGTGGCGTTGCAGGTGGTGCGGAATGAAAAAAGAAGGAAAAGTTGGATGAGGGCAGGGGTGTGTGTGTGTGTGTCACGTACCGACGGACGGGTCGAACTGCGCGGACTTCCTGCCGGTGATGAGGGAGAGCGCGGCGTGGAAGGCATAGATGAGGTTGACGGGCGGCGTGGCGAAGTACGCCGCCTGGCCGCCTCGTACGCTTTCATGATCGGGAGCCACCTACCACAAGCACATCAGTACAAGCTTTACGCTATCCACACACGCGCGATCGCGCGCGCGCTCAACAAAAATCAAGCACACGCACTTGCTCCAGCTGACGTAGTACCCGCCCTCCCTCACCCCCCTCTCCTTCCGGTCCCGCCACACCTGCATCGCGCGCGGGCTCGCAAGCAGCACGCTCAGCCCGGGCGGCGCGCCGAGCCCCTTCTGGCTCGCGCTCAGCACCACATCCAAACCCCACTCGTCGAACCGGATCTCCTCGGACGCGACGGAGCACACCGCGTCGACGACGACGAGCGTGGCGGGCGACACGCGGCGCACGGTCGCGGCGATCGCGGCGGCGTCGGAGAGCACGCCCGTGGAGGTGTCGACGTGCGTGAGCGTGAGCAGCTTGTACGGCGTGGGTGCGGCGGCGAGGGCGGCGGCGAGGGCGTCGAGCGGGACGGTGCCGCCGACGGGGGCCTTGAGCTGCGTGACGCGGGCGCCGTAGGTCTCGAGACTGGAGCGATGGAGGGGGAGGGGGGTCAGCGCGCGTGTTAGTCGGTTACACAGCATCGCGTGGTGGGGTACGCACCAGTCGGTGAAGCTGTCGCCGAAGTAGCCTGTGTTGAGCACGAGGGCGTGTTCGCCGGGCTCGACGAGGTTGGCGGCGACCTACAATGGATGAAAGAACGCATCAGTAATCCGATACACCACCGAGCGTGAGCGAACGGATGCGCACCTGGTCCCAGCCCAGGGTACCGCTGCCGCTGATGAGGAAGGGCTGCGCGTCCTTGGTGAGGAGGACCTCGCTGGATGGGATACAATCGGACGCGACGATGAGATGAGATCAGCGCTGCGACAAGGATACTTGGGGACGGACCGAATCATGCGGAGGCAGTCGCCGAAGACGGGCGCAAAGTCGGGGGAGACGTGGGACATGGAGGGGTGGGCATTGGCGTAGAGGACCTCGTCGGCGACCTCGATGGGGCCGGGGATGCTGCACACGGCGAAGGTGAGTGTCAGGCGCGCCAGCGCGTGTGGGAGAAACCCGTCTGAGCGGGGGCTTACACGAGGAGTCTGGGGGGATGGATCGAACGGTGAGCAGCGCGACGGACGGGGGCGGGGACGTACTTGTGTGGTTCCTGTTTGAAGGGCGGGGGTGCAGAGGCCATGGTGCGTCTGAGGAGAGGGCGGAGGGTGTGGATGAGACGACGGGGGGAGAGCATAAGAGAGAGATCGTCTGCCGAGCTGCGATCCGGGGTGCCGTGCCTGCCTCTCTAAGTCCGGCTGCCATCATCCCGGCGGAGGCGAGCGGAGGCGGATGTCCGCCTGATGTCATTGTCATTCCGGATCAGCGTGCCCCTAAGCCTATTTTCTGATAACGGAGGCCTTCCTTGTACGCGCACTGCTCAGCCGCATGGCCTAAAAGCCGCCGTTCATGCTGTCAACACCACCTGACGAGCGAGGAAAACCAATCCAGCACACCGCACTCTGAGGATTTGCACACGTTCCAGGGCGCCACTCCGAACTCAACTATGAACTCGCCTCGTTAAAACACGCCGAACACGCCACATGCGAACAACCGCAATCAAGCACTATCAGAAGGGAGGTAGATACCATATCTCTGTATAAAGTCCCAGAACATCGCGACATCTAAAGCTCAAGAATTCAGTGAAATATTCCCTCAATATACAACCTACATCGCGCGTGTTTTTAACCGTACAATATATGCATTCAAATATTCAAGAGTGACGACCGCTCGCCGCACTCAGACAGCCGCATCCAAATCCAGACATCCGCACGTCCATAAAACCCCTCTGCCCTCAAAGCCTCGCCAACCCCGCCCCCCTCCCCTCCGCCTCCGCCTTCCCCACCTCCTCCCGCACCGCCTCCTCCAGCGCCCTTACCATCCGCTCCACATCCCGCCCGCCCTCCCCGACCACGCTCCACCCCATATGGCCCACCCGGATATACCGCTCCCTCACCCCCTCCTCCCCCACAGCCAGCCCGCCCGCCATCACCACCCCTCTCCTCCCCACCGCACCGAGCACCGCCGCCGCCTTTACCCTGTCCCGCCCCTTATATCCACCGGCACGTAGAGCGCGCTCATGCCGTTGCGCGCTCGCGCGGATTTGGGGCGAGGGGCGCATGCCGAGGGCGGCGGCGGCAGAGGTGATGCGCGCGGCGGCGGCGGCGTGCAGGGCGAGGCGCGTGGGGAGCGGGAGGGGCCCGGCGGTGATCTCGAGGAGTGAGGCGTGGTATGCGCGCACGACGCCCACCGCGGGCGTGCCGAAGTACGCGGGCCTGCCCGCGTCGTACGCCTGCATGATCGGCGCCCACCTGTCGCAAGTAGTCAAAGGCGCGGGTTAGTGCGGTACATGTTTCCGCAGCACGGATAGATATGGATGGAGGATGGGTGTGGGAAGGAGGGGAGGGAGAGGACGCACTTTTCCCAGCTCGAGTAGAACGCGCCGCTCTTCACCCCCCCTTCCGGTCCTGCCACACCGCCATCGCGCGCGGGCTCGCGAGGAGCACGCTCAGCCCGGGCGGCGCGCCGAGCCCCTTCTGGCTCGCGCTCAGTACGACGTCCAGGCCCCAGTCGTCCATCCGCACGTCCTCCGACGCGAGCGAGCACACCGCGTCCAGCACGACCTAAACACACACACACACACACACCGCACCCACCGTCAGCCGCACGAACGCTAATACTAAATAGGTACAGACGAGCGCGAGGAACTACGTACCAGCGTCCCGGGGCTCGCGCGCTGCACGCACGCCGCGATGGCGCGTGCGTCGACAGCACGCCGGTGGAGGTGTCGACGTGCGTGATTGTCACGAGTTTGTACCCGCGCCCGGCGCCCTCTGTGCGCGCGGTGCGGAGCGCGTGCTCGATGTCGCGAGGGGCACGGTGCCCCCCAGGGGCGCGCGCAGCGTGTCGACGGCGGCGCCGTAGGTTTCAGGCTGCGCGGACGATGGGTAGAGGGTCAGCGGGGTGATTGGGACGGAAATGGTTACGGGAGAGTGGATATGGAAGATGCAAGGAGAAGAGGAGGAGGAATGACATGATAGACGCAAAGAGGAAGAAGAGAAAGGAGGCGGACCCACTCACCACTCCCTGAACCCGTCGCCGAAGTAGCCCGTATGGAGCACGAGCGCGCGGTCGCCGCGCTCGACGAGGTTCGCGCCGACCTGGTCCCACCCGAGCGTGCCGCTGCCCGCGAGGAGGAAGACGGTGGATGCGGGCGAGGCGTGCACGACTTGCCTGGATACGTGCGCGCATCCAGAAGAAAGGCGAGGTGGGGCGGTGTGTGCGGCGTGGATGGACAATGGATGGATGGGGGATGGCGTGGATGATATTATAGTCAGTCAGGTAGGCAGTCGATCGGTCGGCCGACATGCAGGAGGACTTACCGCGTCATGCGCAGCGACTCCTGGAAGATCTGCACGAATTCTGGGGAGACGTGCGAGAGCGGCGGGAGCGCGAGTGCTTGTAGGACGTTGGGGAGAGCTGGATCGGGCCGGGGATGCTGCAGGGGGGAGGAGGGCGTTAGTGTTTGTAACGGGCATCGGAGAGGGTGGTGTTGTAGGCATTTCTAGGGAGGAGGTCGATGGATGGGTACATGGAATCAGGTGTACAAGGCCCCAATGCATGTCGGAGTCGGCAGGGGTGCGGGTAGGCTGCGTGTTGGATGGATGCAGGGACGGAGGAGGCAAATATGAAGGTGGCCGAAGAAAAACGTACGCTAGAGCTTTGGGGGGCTTGCTGCTGCTGACATGGTGAAGAGTGGGTAGTAGTGTGCAGGTAGTAGTGTAGCAGTGCCGGTGGAAGGTGGGAGGAAGAGTAAAGAAGGGCTCGGACGCGGCTAATTGGCCACGTACGGACTCCGATGTGCACTATAGTTACAGCGGAACGCGCACGTCGGCGTGCGCTTTTTGGGGGAATGTTAGGGGGATGCGATTAATTATAGCTCATGGCATTGCATGACCATCTTGCTACCCGGTCGGGATTCGGCCGTTTATTGCGATGACAGGTGGTCAGCGCTGTATATAGACTCCATTCGAGTGTACATTACCATGACCACAATAACGGGAGCAATGTATTGCGCATGGGCCTTTGACGGTCAATTCAACGGCAGTACGGACGAAGAGTCCGATAAGTAATTCATGATTACATTTTCAAAGCCGACGCTCTCAATCGAGCGGGAGGTCCATGATACTTACAGCCTTAAGATTCCGTACAAGCCCTATGACCAGCATCCTTATTTCTGATTGACTTTTTGTTGGACGGGTGATCATGATCGCCCAGGAGAAGGTGCATCGATCGAGTCCGCTGGGATGGTACATACCATGATTGGTACCTCGTGAGTGACTTTGCCATTTTGACCTTACCGTCGGAGAGATGGATCGGGCTCGAGAGCCTCAGGCATCTTTTCGTCTTTGTCGTTCACATTGAACTAAATTCATTACGTCCCAGTCCGCTGGGGAGAATCCCTAGTTTGTACCGCGGTTGAGCATGTCAATTTTCAGAACGAGAATACAAGGGAAACGGAAATAGAGCCAACTAAAAGCCGAGATCGAGTCACTGAACAAATAGTGAGATAGTAACGAAAGACAAGAAGACGTCGAAGAACCTCGAATGCTATCATAATACGACCATCAGATCAGATGTAAATACTAAATGCTATTGTAAGTTGAACGCACTCACAGCGACCGATGAAAGAACAAATATCCCATCCGAGGACCAGTTTTTATTGGAAGGGTGAAAATGCGCAGCCGAGCAGGGAATCAAAACGGCATCATTACAATGGGGCGGCATCGAGAAGGACGAGAATAATTCACAGTAAAGGGAGCTCGAAGCGGACTTCTGGGCCTGATTAGGCAGGTAGCTGTCCATTTGGGGTTGCTTTGTTTTTCGACGATGGCATGCTGGATTTACGATATGATCAGGATGATCAGAGTAATACTTAGCTCATGAAATGGTGCACTATTCCCTTTGTTCTGCATCGCATTTTCCCCTTGACGTCCTGCCGCATGAAATCCGAGGATTTAGGACTGGGCAGAGCCGGAACATATCGCCTTCATTTTTCAGCTTTCTTCAAGTCCGGGTCTCGCAATATGCATGTACCATTAGCATTTTTTTCATTAAATATAATATTACACATAATCCCAAATCCCTTCTGTTCTATATTGGCGTGAGACTGGATATAAATGCTGCAGAGATCCGAATAGGCCTCAGTATCCTTCGCCATTAGGGCTTCCGAAAAGAGCATAAGACAGGAGCCTCTCTCCCATGCCCGTCTCACCCCATGCCGATTCTGATTTTGGCCGTCCGACGTCGCCTGCGTTTCCGCCGGAGCAGGACAAGGCCAGTCCGGGTACCCCTCAGGCAGCGGCGGCGACCTCCACAGCCGCAGCTCCTTGTTCTCACCCGCACCGCCGGCGTGCTCGTACCAGAGCCGGCCCTCGGTCGTCGGCGCGATGTACCCAGCGCGGATGGTGAAGTCGCCGAAGCGCTCGCCCTCGAGGCGCTCGAGGGCGTAGCGCTTGATCATGGGTTTAGGATGGCGAGGATTTCGGCTCTGTCACGATTCTGAGGAAGAGGTAAGTCACTGAAGGGTGAGGATTGGGGCTATATACCTCGATAGATTTGTTTAGACGCTGGCCGTAATAGCCTCCCCGAGAAGCATAGAGTAGTTTCCAGGTGCTTTTCCGACGAAAGCGACCTCTGAGAACAGAATGAGCAAGTGGTAAGAAGAAATTAATGATGTTGGACATACCAGCAACGTATGGACGAGCGCAGCCTTAGGGCATCCAGTCATCCTCATAACGATGGAGTCGTGGCGCAGCCATTCTCCTCGCAGATTTTCTCACCTTGTCGACAGAATGGGCAGATACTGGACCGGAAAAAATCAACTTCAAAAGCTAATGAAAGATTGCGCCAACGTACCCTCTCAGACTCGCCATCGCCAGACCACAAGTAGGGAACGCGACACACGCCGAACTCGACAGGCGCAGCCCCGAGAACTCAAGGTTGTCCATCCTGAACTTCCCAGCAGCGTCTTGATCTCGTCCAGGGCTCGTCCGCGATATCCGACACCAGGAGTGCTGGTTCGCCGTCAGGCGGAACGTGCCCTTGTGCACCTTGGCGATCTCGCGCAGGCCGGTCTTGAAGTCCTTGCCCGGCTCGTCCGCAATGCGCCCGTTCTCGACGAACATGGTGAAGTGGTGCTTGCCGTCCGCGCCGGTGTGCCAGCCGAAGTCGTCGACGTTGCGGTCGAAGGCGTATGCGCGCGCTGCCTGGAGAGGGTATCCGAGGAGCTTCTCGACTTCGCCTTGTACACGTCGAGTCCCATGCGGTCGACGGTGTACTTGAGACGCGCGTTCTTACGGCTGGAGACGCAACGCATTAGATATCATGGAGAGTACTAAAATAGTGAACCCACTCAGCGCGTTACCGTTGTCCCTTTGGACAAGCATCACTTTCTCTGCGACGTATTTGCCTTGCTCAGGCGTGCAGAAACCGATGATACTTCCAAGGCGAGGATACGTTTCTTGTTACCATGTGTCACACCCATACCACCACCGATCGTGACATTGAAACCTTGCAGCTCGCCATCCTCTCCGACAATGGCAATGAAACCAAGGTCGTTAGCGAAAACATCAACTCATTGGTAGGTGGCACGGCAACAGCAACTTTGAACTGTGTAAACCATTATTAGAAATTGAAGCTTAAAAAATGAAGAGGTTGAACGAACCTTTCTGGGCAAATAGAATTCACCATAGAGAGGCTCGAAATCCTTCAGCGCTTCGCCCGCGACGAGCTTCTTGTCCAGCCATATTTCGTGATATGCAGTCGTACGAGGGATGAGATGGTTGCTAACTTCCTTCGCGAACTGATACACTTGCTCGTGCAACTTGGACATAGTGGGATGGAAGACAGATGACGTTTCTAAACCGTTCCTATCAGTACACCTATAATGAAAGCCACGAATCAAAAAACGCACCGGTTGACATCACCGCAAGCAGCAGAGTATCAAGCAGAGCACGGTTGATCTCCTGGATAGCAGGCTTCAAATGCCGCTTGATCACACCATGGAACTGGAACGTCTGGCGCGTCGTGATCTTGAACGTCCCATTCCCATGCTCGTCCGCAATCTGGTCCATGTCCAGCCACTGGCCGGGCGAGCACACGCCTCCGGGCATGCGCACGCGGATCATGAAGCTGTACGCAGGCTCCACGCCCTGCGCCTCGCGCTCCTCGCGGATGTCGCGGTCGTCCTGCTGGTAGATCCCGTGGAACTTGGTCAGCTGGCCGTCGCTGGGCGCGAGCGCGCCCGTGCTGAAGTCCTGCAGGCCCTCGGAGATGGTGCCGCGCAGGTAGCCCGACGCGGCTTTGATGTGCTCGTTGGTGATGGCTCTGGTTCGGCTTCCGTCACTTCGACGGAGTCGACGCCGAGCGCCTTCCAGATGAGGGGCTCCCAGACCTTGTATCCGGTCTCCGACCCGTCGGCGTCCTGGTCGTCTCCGAGCCCAAGGTCGACGATGCGCTCCGCGCCGAGCTTCTCCAAACGCGCGTCCAAATCCTTTCCGGGCTTGTTGTAGTAGTGCGCGTCCTCGGGCGAGGCCAGTAGTGGCTGTCGCCCATGCCAAAGACGGAGTAGCGCACCTTGCCGAGAAGCTGGTCGCCGCGCGCGGCAGCAGCGTTCAAGGTTTTGAAGAACGTGCGCCCGTTCTGCGGAGGCTCACCTTGTCCGGCGGTCGAGGTGATGAAGACGACATGCTCTTCCTCGCCGAGCGCTTCGAGGGTGTAGGAGTCAAGCGTAGCGATGGTCGTCGACAATCCCCTGAGTTTGGCGCGATTCTCGAGCCTCTTTGCTTCTTCTCAGCAGCGCCACCATCGGATGCATAGAGGATGAGAAGTGGAGGAGCGTCGAGCGAGTTGAGAAGGAGTTGTAGGCATCCTGGGCGCGCTTCTTGCGCGCCTCCTTGACGGTTTCGCCGAGACTGCCGACGAGCTCAGCGACCATCTTGGGAGTGGAGCGAACAAGCTGCGAAAGATGGTTCTGGCGGTCAAGGAACTGCTTGAGATCGTTCTTGATGGCGTCGGAATCCAGGGAGAAAGGCTCCTTGCCATCTTTTTCCTTGCTAGGATCCCAGCGGTATAGCGGCCAGTAGCCAGAATCGACAGCAAGCTTGGTCTCCTTGAGGATATCCAGAGCAGACGCGTCCTCCGACTGGTAGGGAAGGTAGGCGAGGACAACACTGGGACCATCGAAGCGATCGGCCTCCGAGAGGCTTGGAGAACTGAGCATACGATGAGAATACGGCGACGCTTGCTACGAAGACGTCTCCGTGGTTCATAGCATAGAGGCCTGCATCGTGTTTGCGTCGGTGAGGGTCGACGTTGTTGCGCGAGGAATAGGGGAGAGTGTCGAGGATGAGGATGTTGATGTTCAGACGAGATGCAATGGCGTGATGCAATCCAGAAGCTCCAAGATCGTAAGACCAAGCATCGGAACCAATAATCCATCTTGAGCGAGTGGGGAAGAATTCCTGGAGGGCCAGAATGCGTTTGACCGACGGGTGGTCGACTGGTGTCGACTCGAGACTCTCGACGATGGATTTTCCTAACGCCTGCTCTAACATCGTCGTCCTTAGCCAGCACCCACTTGGTCAACAGCTCATGCAGCTCCGAATCGAGATCAGCATCTTCCAGAAGCGCTTGAACGCTGTTCACCAGCTCTGCGCGCGAATCCAATGCCCCGAACGCGGCCCAATGCATATTCGGGCGTGGTAGCAATTTCGCCCTGGGAAGCAACAAGGGATGGAGAGTTTTCGATTTCGAGCCTCTCGTTGAAGAGGTGGGCTAAAATCTTCGTATATGCGGCTTCATGTTTGGGAACGTGGGGGATGCTGTCTGCTGCCGATGAAGGGGTTTCAATTTGACCGAGGAGAAGGCGCGCTGTTGGAGCGAGGGCCGATTTCTCGATGAGGTTCATGATGTCAGAAACCTGGACGTTGCTCGAGTTGCCCAAAATTCCGCTTTGAATAACAAGCTCTTGTTCTGAACTTCGTTGTTGCAGGGCAGTGACGATGTCCAGGTATATTGGCGTCCATCTGCTGTGCCATCGGAACACTTGCTCGAGAACGATGACGCGTTAGCTGATGAAGGGATGACTTGCAAAAGTCGGGAATGTGGTAGGGGGTTGGCGAGCGATAGTGATACGAATAAAACACCTTCAACAAAGAGGTCAAAATCTGTTTTCCCAAGGGTGAAGATGACAGTGTGCGGTTCAGGAGATCCGCGAGGGACAAGTGGACGCAATGGCGCCTCACGAGCGCCAAGGTATCCAAAGCTGCTGATTCATATATTTTGAACAAGTCCACCGCGCCCTGATCATCCTCTGGGTGTGAAAGACCATTGAAGAATGACCATTGGTATGACCATTGGAAGCATGGCCATTGGTGTGTCCGTTAACGCCATTCACTGGAGTCACACGTCCGCTGATGCCGATCGTGGAGACATCGGGTGCTTGGCCGACAAGAGGAAAGGCTGAATTTTTCTTCCGGGATCTCTTCCGGAGAATCTTCCGGACTTCCTTCATAGAAAACGTGAACGACCGCCTTCCGTTCGAGCCTGGCGAGTCTTGCGGCCAAGAGCGCATTATCATGGGCTTGCTGACTGGTCGTGGAAACTAGGAAGAACGGTACGGCGGCCCGCAGAAGGAGGACATCGGAAAGGTCGTCTTGAACCGCGAGATGGAAAACTACGGGCAGTGCTGAGAGTTCACTGAGATGCAGAACTAGTCGTGTTAGCACTGGGAACTGGCCGATGCGGTGAAGGATGTGAGGTTTGTGGTGTTGCGGAGGATGGTGGAACCAGAATCGGCACCAAATGGCGATGAGATGACCGTGGGCTTGTGTACTGATGTCCGTGATAAAGTGCTATACTTTTGAGAGAACTTCGAGAACGAAGGAGGTGGGGGAAGAGAATCGATCACGACGTCCGAGGTGAGGTAGGCAACGCGGGCCACCGCCGATACGGAGCCAAGACTGGAGGCCATGGTGGCTGTAATACGTTTGGTCAGACGAAATCCAGACGAAGTCGCAAATTTTATACCTAGTGGTCGTAGAGAAGAATTTTAATGGATCGCGGGACGCCGGGAACGGTTATGAACGGCCTAGGAACGGTGAGAGGCATTCGGAATTCGTCGATGAGCAAGTAATTTGCAGGAAGCACACCATCCCTTTGCGAGTGTTTGTTAACAACATAACTTTACAATCTTATCAGATAACTTAATGACCTCGTCACATGACCGAACTTCGTGAGTATTCCCGCCAAACGAGGATGCGCTCCAACTTGAACTTGAACTTGAACGTTTGATTTAGACCTATACTTCAGCGCGCTGGCAAGTCGCTGCTATGTATTGGCTTGCCATGCATTGTCTTCTCACATATCTTCTATCTGTGAGACTGCTTTGAAACTACATCCCGAGTCTAAGTTCTGGTCTAGTTCTGGTCACTGTCGTTGATGAAGATGCATTCTCTACGCCAACACATCGCATTAGCATGCCTCTTAATCTCTGCCTCAGAATTCTTCAAGCGATTGATGATCCATGGGCCAACCTTTGTGCCTAGCTATGGGTATTCGCGCAATTTATATCATGGTCAGAATGGCCTCACAGGCGATCATGTTATTCACATCTGATCAAGATGTACCCATTCTTTCTTGCTATGGCTCTTTTCCGGGTTCATGGCGTGCAGATAAGATGGGAAAACTTATACAGACAGGCGATGGATATAATTGGGAAAGGAGGAATCTGACTGGTTTGCATACCTCGATTCCTTCAAGTGGTGCGTATTCTGCCATTATAACCTTCCATCTCTAACTCTTACTTCAGAGGCTCTGGATGATCCTATGTCGAACGAAGATAGTGGCCGCCCCAATTGTTGTATCTGTGAAGCAGCGAGACAATCAATTCAATTTGATACACAAGCTAGATAGCCACGTTCGTGGCAAGGCTTACGGCGCGGTGCAATCTTCAATTTTATATTGCTATGATTAGCACTGATAGACATTGAAGGATATATATAAAGATGAAATGCGACGCATGCTAGCGTGCTTCTATGTTTTTCGTATGCTCGACATCATGGCATCGGTGGAGTCGTGAGGAATAATACCTAGTACGTCATTATATACGTCGTCGGGTATAATCTGCTAATCTGCGTAACACATCTAGATTTTGTGGTGCAAAGCCATTATTTCCTCCCGATTCTGCTTCTTCGCTCCGTGGCTGTGTGACGGGACCACCGAAGCGAAATATGTTACCGTTTACCTCAGTACGTTTATTCCCTTAAATGGCTGCTGAGTTCTTTTCAAGTGAAAATTCCCATTTTTGTACTTGCAGAAATGTTGAAGTCATGTTTTGATGGGCTCGACTATTTCGTTGGCCATAAAGATGCACCAAAAATAGGTAAGCTACAGCTAATCGTCGCCCATACACATATCGCGATGTTCATTTTTTTAAAACAGACAGATACACTGACGCAACTATTTGATTTAAATACCTGGGCTGTCAAAACACAGATATGCAGGTTCGTACATTACGCTGGAGAGATCATCTTATTCAGCAACCCAATTTTGCTTGCTTAGAAATATGCTGCAAAATATAGGTATACCCAACTCTGCGATATCACACTCGTTCATCTCTTTTCTGAACGTCCCATTTTGAATTCGAGAGGATAATTTAAATGGTCGAGACCCGAATCTAGGTCTATGTACGTGTCGGTCGATCACGTCCTTCTATCTTCTCCACTCCACTTACCTCCTTGATAGGATCACTCTTTTCAGGTGTATTTGACAGATAGCGGTGAATCCTCGCTTGCAAGAATCAACGCGGTCAGATGTAGTGCGAATGACATACGAATTCTGCCGTCGGTTGAGGATCGGCCTTTTTTGCCAGCTTCTGTCAGCCTCTGTCAACCTATCTTCCTCTGATTCTACTCCGGACAAGCCACGGGGCAATCCTTATCTGCGCAACATTTGATCGTTCCTACATCGTTTTACGCCGCTAGGGCTACTGGCCCGCGAACGTCTTCGACACGACTGCTTCGTCTCCATCTTTGTACCTTGTAGGGAGCACAAGCTACCGAAGTAGATGCTGCTATAGATTGCTTGGTCTTCTAGTATCTTCGAAGATAAATGCAGCATGGGTTATACTCATGCATTCTTGTGGTCACGTCTCAAATCAAGAGTTGCTCTTCTGGTCATTTAGTCTCGACACAACCTTGCTCATCTAATAACTCAGAAGTTTCGTGCTGAATGTTCATCGGCAGTCCCCGCATTTGAACTTAGACAGCTACATAGCGACAAGGTCAAGAACTTAAACCTGTACAGTGGCCGACTCTTATCTTTGTCATTCGCTCTACACCATCTCATGCGGGGTATTTATTTCTACCGCACTAGGCTTATCAAACTACCAGAGCACACTATGATTTCAATTCCCGAGGAAATTGACCTCATCTTCTTCTATCTGAACACCTCATCGGCCGTTTAGCCATTATCTGATGGCCGCACCACTAGTTTTCTCTGCGACTAGACGGACACAAGGCTTCTATGGTGATACCATACGTCCAAATCTACTTCTCTACTCTGGTTTCGCCGGAACTTGGTAACGCTATGGCCTCATGGCTTTAATGCCCGCCCAGAGGCTTGGAATAGTATGTAAAGTTCATACCTTACTCGCATACGCCCAAATGCCGTGTACAGCCTGGCAGCATAATCTCTGCGGTTACATGCTGCGCATGTCCAAACTGGCATGGCCGTTCCAAATTTGCATCAACTCTGCTGAAATTGCTCCCACTCATCTTCAGTCTCCCAAGGAATGAAATTCGACTATTTACTTGTGAGGAAGATGTTTGGTTATCACCCACACTATTCCATCGTTGCAACCTCAGGTATGCTTATGGCCTGATCGACTGATTTGCGGGGCAGTTTGACAGAGCATAAGAAGCGATTCCGAGCATTGCGGAGGCGTTCTCAGGCATTGTTAAATACCCAGTAGGTATCATACGATGCGGCGATCATCAAAAGGAGCAACGCCCTGTCAAGCCACTCATGACTCGTTTCTTTTACCCATGCCCCAAGAAAGAAGCATTACACCTTTGCCAAAAGACATGGAGACAGTCAATATATACTTCCCGCGAAGGTATTATTGGCGGCATTAAGAGGGAAAATATGACCCTACTGACTGGATTCTTCGATCTCACAAGTGAACATCGCCAAAAAGAATTTAGGTGCATTGGAAAATGGAATGGAGATCATAAGTGGAATCCGGAATAGAACATGTTACAGATGATATATACGAAACGAAGGGCAGATAGGGTATGAGCAGCAAGAGGTATATGTGATGTAAAATACATATGCAGTGGAAATGTGAAGTGCGACCTGGTCGAAAGAACTTTCTCTGAAAATACAATGCCAAACGTCCTTTTGCGGTGTGTGGGGGTAACGGGAAGGATGATGGGAATAGTGTGAACATATAGAGAATTCGATGGTTCGCGGGCGTGAACGACAGCTTGAAAGCTCCGTGACTTGCTTGACATAGGGGAAGTCGGCCTCGGCATTGAAAAGTGGCCCGGTGATGCAGTTTATATGGGACTCCATGAGTCCTCAAATCTACTTCCTTGCCTTCAAAATATAGGTCAGCTCCAGAGAAGAAGTCTCCTGGAAGAATGGAAGAAAAGTTCTTACATTTTGTGGCTGTTTCTGCGATTGAACTTTACGAGAAGTTCCGAACGGGGCACCGTAGGGATACCCATAAGCACTAGCTTGGCCATTGTTATATGGGTCACTGCCATTCTGGGTGACAGAGCAGTTGGTGAATGGATGGACCGCGAAGGGGTCGAACTTGGCGAGCGATGGCGACGAGCTCGAAGAAGAGCTTGAGTCTGTTGAGGACGACGATGACAGAGACATGTTTGCTAGCAGTGAAGATGATGGGAGGTGGTTTGAGATTGGCTTTGTTTAATTGAGTATGGAGGTGGATGGTAGGAGAGAGATGCAACCTATGATGCAAATACCTTGCCACCTTTATATAGCATCTGGTATAGTCGTCCCGAGTTCGATCCCTACATCGCAAATGCCAGCACTTCATGTCCACCAATGGGTGATACCCCACGCCTGGCACAATCCCTACATCGGGCCTACTTGTGTATTGGCAGGATGCTCGACCAGTGGGGAGATTTGTAGGAAAGACCATATCAGAATTTAATCTTAGCATGACCGAACGTTGACAATAGCCAAACTGGGAGTTGATGAGATGATAGTCCGGATGACGGCTAAAATAATCCAGTTTTGTTGGAAGAAAACCTACAAGGTCAGCTGTGCGGTCTAGCCAGGGATAGCTCGGACTGCCGCATATTACATGAACGTCAAACATCGTGGGGACCCCGTGGGGTATTATTTCCCCAACTTTCCAACGCGTTATGCGTGTGCCTTGTCGTTCGAATACGTTACCCAAGGTTACATACCCACATGTATATCTTTCATGACTGAAGAAAAGCACGTGTAGAAGGACGGTAAGATAGAGGCTATCTGATTCTTATGAACTTGAAACTCATGATTGAAGAGCAGTGATGGCATGTTCCGATCCAGGTAGTAATCGGCACAGGAGCAATTTCGTCGAGGTTTCCGCCGTCCATAGGCTAGGAATGTAAATTCGGAGGCGATGCCACAGAATAATTTACGAGAATAGACGTTTGGACAGTAATCCAGCTTTGACGTTGAAGAAGGAAAGAAGTTAAGTAGAAAGAGACGGAGCCAGGACGGAGCCCAATCAAGCTGTAGTAGGATGGTCACGCGATTACTTTTGGCCACCAAACGGCCCGACCCTTCGTTCTGCTCTTGTTCTGCTAATGGCGTTATCTAAGGTGTTTGTTTCTTCAGAATTCGGGTTGCCAACCGTAAATTATTATGAGACCACAAATTTCGACCAGAAGTATCGCCGCGCTAAAAGTCCGAAGTTAAGTTGTGCAGTAATCGCCTGCCTCCTTTCATTATCATGGTCAAAACATAGCGGCGATCTGGCGGGAATGATCTTTCGAACCTGCGTTTCGGAGAAACAGTGGAAACTATTCGTCTGAAATAAGAAATAAGCAGTCTCGCAAAACCTTATATCTATATGCAGAAGCTTGCTATACCACTTATTTAGCAATCCTTCAAGTTGGCTCTTCATATTGTGCATTTTCATCTATACATGGAGCCATTGAGTATCAAATATAGTTGCACACGTTGCCCCTATACAACATCGAAAGAGCGTGATGAAGACGGCATAGAGACGATGTGCTGAAAATGTGATCACATAAAAGGCTAATAATTTCCTTGGGATTCTCATAGGAAATGGGAAGATGGAGGCTTATGTCCGGAGTCCGGACTCCGAACCAGAATGTTCCCGCTCCGGATCATTGGGTTCCCAAAATGTACTTTTTTCACAATGTGTGCAACGGTCAACATAGCAAAGGATTTGCTTTCTGCAACTCTAGAAGTAGAAACTATATGTGGGCTGAGAATCTTTGGAGGTCAACTTGTACCATCAACTTGCTTACCAAAACCTTAGTAGCCAACATAATAGTAGTTGGAGATTAACGCATTTTTAGACCACTCGAAGCTTTCAGCCAAGGACAAGTAAATATAGACATACTGGTTATGGATTCAAAGCCACTCGAGACGCCCACATGTTGGGCTTAACTTCATCATGGGTTCATTTGAGGAATGAACCAAAAATACATTTCTGGCATGGAGAAGAATAAAGGGCACTCGTGATTGGGACGTGAGGAGAACAGCTGGCCGAGAGATAGCTTTTGTATACTTACTTTCATTAAACGACAAGACTCTGTTCTAGCTTAGCGATTCTGCCAACTTCTTGTAAGGGTTTGCGGATAAAGAGCGGCACGTTCTCACACGGGGTCCACAATAGTCGCCTCATTTAAGACACGGCGGAACACGTTGACGGTGAAGTGCATAATTTCGAGGAATTTTCTTCTCACAGAAAGACCAGTGGTGGTAAGTGCGAGCAACACGACTCCTTTCCTTCACGGCGGCGTACTCTTTAATTCGGAAAAACTGCTGCGCACGGGCAAACACGATAGCACACCTTTTGGACAACGAAGGTAGCCAGGAACATACATATGGGGGGTTGAAGGAAGGACACATGGACACAAGCGTGGAATTGAGGATCAGGAAGTAGATGGTTGATGAAAGGGCGAGGAGTGATAGTAGCTTGTAGACGATGAGCCGGCGGCGTAATTCTAAACTGATCACTATGCAGTGGCTGGCTAAGCTGGACAAGAGTGGAGATAAGTCGCTGGCACGAAAGACCACATAACCAGCTCTCTAAGGCAGACTGTAGCTGGTCACTGGACATAGATCATAGGATAGTTGACAATGAGCAGAGCAATCAAGTATAGTCCGCGGTCTTTGCAAATTCTTGCGGATAATAGCTCTACTCGTAGCTCGACAGCGCTAGCGACGTTACACACCCAATATACACCGAAGCTGATACGTAGATGTTTGAGGCGACGTGGTTAGAAACCTTCAAGCTGGGTGGCGCCATTCGACAATCCGTTGCAGAAGAGATTTCAGAGAACAGAGGAAGCCGAACGTGCAGTATTAGCGTCATACAACAGACCAGAGCTCGATGTTGGCAGTTCAAAGATTTTATTTATGTAATTGACCTTTCCGAGTCTTGTCGATGAGTCGGGGTGTGCGCTGGGTGTGCGTGCCAAGCTGGTGCCGAGTGCGTGCTGGACTCGCTCAATGCTCCCGGTCCGGGCGGCGAGAACGGTCAAAATCGAAGGTGCTAGGTAATAAAAAAACCGTAAGCTTGTACTTGAAGCCTGCTTTTGTAGCGGTGAAGGGAGATGAATGGAAAATCCTTTGGGTAGATGGTTGTATAGAATTTCCATATCATTTCTCTTATCCACTCCCTTTCTAAAAAATAACAACCCAGTCCCAGTTTTTTTAAATTTTTTCAGGCCAACTGCTACAAGACTTGTGTTGACGTTGAAGTTCAATTCTATTTTCAAGTCTTGTGGGTTTGAGACTTTAGTTTATACCGTGATGTTCTTTACTTTCTGTGAGACTGTGTCATTAAGCAGCACTGGAAACATGGAAAGCCCAAAATGGACACCTGCTTGCCTATTTAGGACGTGATCGGAAACGCTTGGGGGGAAAAAGGCCACTTACAAGTCGGTTTATCCGTGCGCTACCGCTCTACCACCACTCTATGTGTGGCGATATTTAAGATCTTTTCTTTATGCTTCGCGAGCATCGCGACCGGAATGGCGCGCTTCCGGGGGCGTCCGCGGCCCCGACGCCGTACAGCGCTTGTTCATTTTTTTTCGCTTATCGGTAGACGTTCACCAAAACTTGCAGTATTTTGAACCTTCTTTGGCGTTATGCACACTAAAAGGCAAGCGTTTATAATCACTGATACTATCTTAGCTTCTGCGTAGCTAATTCTGCATAAGAAAGGAAAAGATCTACTGACATTTTCAACTTATAATTTTGGGTGACACTTCCTCCGTCAGTGGTTGGGTTTTGAGCTGCGAATTAGCGCGGCTGCCCGTCTCACAATTTAGCACAGAGAAAAATTGGTAGATTTGGAATAAGAAATCATTCACTATGTCCAGTCAATTCCCGAACACATCGTGTATAATTGTTCAGCCCTAATTGAGTAGTCATTGATGATTGAGTTCAAGTTCCTGCTGACAGATCTTCCGTGAAGTTAGTTCTGACGAGCCCTCCTTATCAGTAGCAAATGCGCTCTAGTCTGATAATCAAAGCACGATCAAGGTGTCGCAACATATCTTTGTGATATACCATAAGGGTAAGCATTATATGTATATACATTGGGAAAGCTGTGTGAAAGGCCGTGAGATTCGGACATGAGATGACAGAACACAGTCACAAAACTGACATACGGGAAGTACATTTTTTTTTTTAGGACAAAAGACATCTGAAAGAGAGTTAGAAAGACGCAACGCCACCGACTCAGATGTGGATAAGTCATGTAATAAAAGATTGTGCTATTTATAGTCTGGGCGCGAATTCACGGATTTCTAAGCGCTGGTTGGGTGGCAGTTCGCTTTTGGGCGTATCAAAATTAACAACTGACTTCCGAACGCTGATATAGACACATCTATATGCAAAGAGCTAATTAAAAAACTATTATTTTAACGACAAAGCTCATATCCTACAAGGCCCAAGGTTTTAGACGCTTGTCACGTTAAGAACAGCCAATTAGAAACCGCACTGTACCGTTTTGAAGTTTGAAAAAGACTATCCAATACGAGGTGAATTATTTCTCCAGAAGCTTAAAGGGTGTATAGATATAGATTGCTCGAAGTTTGTAAAACACTCTTTCCGTCCAATTCTACCCGAGGCCACAATGTCGGTACCCGTCAGCCAAACTCAAACCGGTGGCGATTCATACCGATACTCTCAAACCTACCAAAACTAAGGCCTGAGCAACTTTTGCCAACAAATAGGCCACAGTCCCCTATTCCAACGGCCCAACCGCAACTTCCACGTTAGATGTAGCGCGATTCCTCCCACACATGCAAGGCACTACGCAGCGCGTGAAGTCTGGAGAAACCACCTAAGCGTGCGCTATGATTGTGGAGAAAGAAAGCAGGTATGGGGTAATATATCGATCTAACACCTCGGTGGATTTAGCAGCGCAGCTACAATGTCGTATTTTTGGACGCTTGTGTGAGTGTGGGGTAGAAGGATACCTCTGCATGGTCTTGGTACCCGGGAGGCACGGATGTTGAGAGGAGAAAAATGGAGGAGAAAAAGAACTGTGGTGTATTAGAAGGAAAATGTGGAGATAATCGATTTGGGGAATCTTAGTGTTTTGGAGTCAGTAGCAAGTGTAAGGAAGGTGGTGGCACCGTCGTGGAGCTCTCTTATACTTCCTCTGCAGGGAGCTGTATGGCTAGCACACATGATTACTTCGATGGCGCGATCGAGAGCCCATATTTAGCGTCAATCATGACGAGGCTGAGCGCAGTCGCTTGCCTATCACTGGATGCAAAACATCGGACACGAGGGGGTGTACTTGCCTCTGCCTCACAGAGGCTCGCAGGCACGCAGGGCGTATAATTATCCCTCGGTGTCTTTGCATCTTGATCTTACCAGTTCATTCATAACGCGTTGGGTATATAAGATGAAAACTCTTAAGAATAGGCATCGAATATACTTAGATCGATCGTGATACGGCAGAGGGAAATGCGTTTATGGGATCGCGTGCTCCCGCGAGGTGAGGGTCAGCGAGATAGATGGTTAGAAGGAGAAGATTTGGAGGAATGAATTAGTGGATGTGGGGGGATTACACAGGCAATAGGGTCGGTGTTCACTCGGGAAGGCGACCTGCTGAAAGCCCGCTGGTCAGGCGATTGAATGAAGAGCTGGAAGCGGGGTAGGAAGGACTATAGTATTTAGACATTTCGTGCCACAACAATGGCGAAGTGCGTGTCTATTCTCTCGATTTCATGTGGCATCGATGGCTGCGCCTTTATTGCGTGCACACGCCGCACATGACGCCTTCCATTCGGACGGCTTGTTGATTATCGATGGACGCGGTATTGAGTTGACGCGCTGTGCCACCACGGAGACCTTGAAAATGGGTGAAATGGGGTCCAGTCTATCGTGCTTGGGTGCACAGGGTGTGATTCCAATTTCCTGGGCTCGGGGGAATACAAGAAGGGATAACGGAGATTAATTTTATTGGCAGGCGAGGGAAAATAGAGTATTGATCTGTGTGCGTCTGGACCGTCTGGTGACAATGGCTGTCGAGAAAATATGATTATCGATGGTTGTTCGACCTTCCAAGAACCAAGATTTGGAGTAAACGGATGATAATAAACTGCGCCGCTACAGAGGGCTCGGACGACATGGATGTAAGAAGCACAAATTACTGGAGCACGCGCGGGGAGGAGTCGTCGATGAGCCCAGAACGAGACATGGAGAGGTGCCACCGTATTGGAAAATCACGAGTGCAGAAGAAGCGAGCGCATTTTGCCGACGCGACGCGTACTGCGCGGGCACGTACATGAAGAACTTGGAGGTGACAGAGAGACAAGATGCAGACGCGACATGGCGCAATGCGTACGCCAATAGCCCACGATATTCAGTAGCTAACAGCCGAGGGTATGGGTAGATAATTGTTTGAGAAGGGCCATGATACGCAGATCTTGCGGAACTGAGTACTTTGGATGAAATTATTGTGGAGGAGTTTACCGTTCCATGGTCAGTGGACAGGCCAGGCCTGGCGTCGCACGGGTAGCGTAGTATGCGAGCGCGTCAAAGCGCGTCGGCGGCTGACGTCTCGACGCTACCTATTGGGAATTGCTCATAATAATGCGCGCGTATTGCAACTCTGTGTTGCAATAGCGTCGGTAGTGCCACGCCAGCGTAAACGAGCCATTGTCATAATCGCGTGCATGGAATCGCGGTGCCCTCGCTTGCGCTTGCCTTCGATGTATATTACTGTGGAGAATGTTTACCTACGATCGTCGATCGAGACCCACGCGACGCGTAGATTGCATATGCGAACGACGCGTGTACACCGCCACTTGCTCCTATCCACCTGGGCGCGTCAAGGCTCTCGCGCGAGCGGGGCGGGGCCGCTGCGGTGCGGACCCGTCGCATCTCCGTGGAGCGGGACAAAATTCTTTTTGCGATGGCGTATGTGTTCACTTCTACATTGAAAAAAAATTGTGCAATGACTCCATTTCTCTTCGGTTCCAGGCGGTGTGGGGTTTCGTTCTTGTGGATTTTGGAGCGCGTTTACGGGTAATTAGTTGGAGTACTACCTACTGCGTAGGCTGGAGTCGTTTGCGGCCGCGCGTGTCGTCGCCGTCCAGGGTTCGTCTACACTTACGCCGCCGTGAAACGACTCGTGGGCTCTCGTGGGCATTGTGAATTGGTATATAACATGGCGGGTAACCTACAAATTCGATATGCTTTACGATCGCGTAGGGCATATGCTGTGTGATATGCAGGAGCCGAACGCGGGTGTATAGCTGCGGGCGCTTAAATGCTGAGGCGCACCGGCGGCAATTAGTGTGCTGGGAGAATGCAGCGGCGTGCTGGCGTCGTCGTCGTGCTGCACAGCATGTAGAGTCTATGTAGAGGCTAGACGGTGTGATGTGAATTTGACGGGTGGAATTTGAAATATCTACGCGGTCCATGGGGGACGCCACAGTTGTACGGGCGTGTGTTGGCTGTCGCGCGTTTTCTTCTACGCAGATCAAGTGTCCTGGCGTCTGTCTTCTGTCTGTCTGTCTGTCCTGGAAAGCTTGCTGGAGCGTCAATCCCTAACGTTTGGACTGCGAGGCGAGTTGCTGTTTCGGCCAGAAGCTGTACATTCACGTTACTGATCCTTGTATTTACAATATGTCCTCTGCAGTTGTGCAGTTGAATCATAATGCAGGTATATGAAATTCGCAAGTGTATGCGTCGAAATCATAATGACATCGTTTGTGTGGATCTGATGTGGATAGTATGATAGACCAACTTAGACCAATGATTCCAAGTAGTTCCAAGACCCGTCGGAACTTTGCCCGGGATCCGAGTGGCTTCTGGAATCTGCAGTAAGTTTCTGGGTGAATTGAACAGGGTGTTATTCAGTAAGAGGGTACGAGAAGGACGAGCGACAGCCTCAGGTCTTGTGCGGTTTCAAGCTGGTTGGGGCGATAAGGTGAAGGTTTCGAGAGGGATGGAATGCGCAGACAGATGGATGGAATGCTCGTTGCAAATTACATTTGTCTGTCAATCGGAGACGCACTTCGAATGACGCAGGGTCGGGGATCTACGCGCAGATCGATGGTCTGTGATCATGGGGTCTGCGAGAAGGTCAGGCAAGGATCATGATAAGATCTAGCAGACTATGTACCAGTGTGATGCCTGGCTGAGAAGCGAGACGAGGCGACGGCATCTTTGTGGTGTTCTTACGCGAATGCGAAAGTAGGTCGCACGACCTGCATTTGAAAGCGATGTGTATTGTTATATTTGGGATTATGGAATATTGCGGTGCAGGATCTCGACACGCGTGGGGGACGAGTAGAAAGTGGGCTATTTTGGGAGTGGCATTGGTGGGTTCGATTTTCCCAGGTAGGAGTGACGTTAATCTGGGACTCGAAGAGACTAGTGAAAGAACTGCTAGAAGAAGGATGGTGCATATACTTACGCTAGGGCTGATTTAGACCCTGAGGTTATCTAAGAGGAGGAAATGGGAATGTACATAGATGGGAGTGCTGCGTGCATGCATAACACCGCGAGGGTGGTATTTGTATTTATCTGCATACGGCGCGAAACAAAACAAAAAATGCAACGAGGCGCGGGTAGGGAAAGATTGTGCCGGCAAGCGGGGGCATGGCGCACCTGGGCGGCCAAGCCCAGCGCATGGCGTGTCCGTGTTGCCGGGGATGGGGTTATCGATGGACAGATTGACGGGTGCATCGTGCCCAGCGTGCGAGTCGTTGGTGAGGACGATGGTAATTTAGATTAGATGTGATGTGGTGAAACGCGACTGGCGATGTGCGTCACAAGACCGAGTGATTTCTCCGTGGGTGCGAGGGGGCTGGGAAATTCCAAATGGGGCAGGTGAGATGCGGGTTTTTCCATCAAAAAGCAAAAACGCTGGTGGTCTGTCCCTCTTTTCTGCTGCCCTTACGGCTCACCTTCATCCTGGATCCCCGCGCGACTCCATGTTCCCTTCACAACAACAATGCTCAAAAATCGTCTACAATGTACGTCCTCATCGCCGTCCACCGCGCCCTGCTCACCACCCACAGTGCCCCAAACAGCCCCTTCCATGTCGCCTGCTCATTCCTATACGCTAATCCCTGCAGACGACGACGACGACAGCGACATCTGCCCCGTCTGCGACGGCGAGTGCACCTGCCACAAGGCTGTCCTGCCCCCACCGCCGCCCCCCGCCGTCCCAGGCGTGCCGCTCTCCATGGCCGAGCTCAGTCTCAGATACGCAGCAGCGAGCTCGGCCCCCAACTCTCCTTCCTCTGGCCAGTCCTATCCCCCTTCCACCCCCAACTCCACCCCAGCACCAGCGCCCGCGCCCAAGCCAGCCCCAAAACCGTCGCTCAAGATCAAGCTCACCGTCCCCCCGGGCATGCTCACCAAGCGAAAATTGCCCCCATCTTCATCCGCCACCCCCACGTCCTCCACCCCCCACATCAGAGCATACAAGACCGCCGTAGAGACGACATCCGCCTTCGTAGCCGCCGGATACGGAAGCCCCGAGCCCAGCACCAGCTACGCCGCCAACAAAAAACGCGGGCGCCCCCCCAAGGGCGCCGCATCGGCGCGGCCCCACTCTGCCGCGCATACCCTGGCTCCCACCGCGCATATATCCAAGCTTCTCCACAACAAATCCACTCATGTGGGCAAACACCCCAAGGCCTCGTCCTCCGTCGCCAAGGTCCGCCAGAGCCTCAAGGCCCGCGCAGCCGTCGTCAAGAAGGCCGCCAATAAGCGCCGGCGCGTCGTCTCTAGCGACGACGACGAGTCTTCGCTCTCGGATGTCGATATGGACCCACCCAGGCGCGGCCCCTACGCAGACGACGATGCGGAGAGCGGCAGCTTTCCCACCTTTGTCTCGGCATCGGCTCTCTCCTCCATGTCGTCTGACACCTCTGACTCGTCCTCGTCCCTCTCCGAGTTTGACTCGGATTCGAGCATCGAGGCCGAGGAAGAGAATTTTATTTTGGCCGACGTTCAAGATAAGGCCCGCCTTAAGCGAGAATTACTTGGTGGCGACGATCCATCCCTCCATAAAAAGCGCACAGGACACAACAGCGACTGGGTCATTCGCCCTCGGAAAAAGAGTGTTGGTCCGAGCGACGTCGAAATGGACGTCGAATCGGACGGGACCGAAGAAGATGACGAAGAGGAGGAGGGAGATGGCGAAGACGACGAAGACGCGGATGCGACAGAGGAAGACACGACGATGACCCTCGCCGACCCGCTGACCCTCGGCCTCGGCCTGCCGCAGGACGAGTACGAGGAGAGCGAGTCGACGGACGACCACCGCCGCTACACCGGCCACGCCACGGGCTGGTCAGACGACGACGACGAGTCGAGCTTCGACGCCGACCTCTTCTTCGCGAACCTGTCCGACTCGGACGACACCAGCTCCGACAGCGACCGCTCGCCCGCGCCCGTGCTGCGGCGCCACAAGTTGAAGCCCAAGGCGCCCTTCGCGGTCGCCGCGTCCATGGGCGAGGATGGCGACCAGTCGGACCTCTCCCTCTCGGGCGTGTCCGAGAGCACCGAGGGCGCGCGCGGGCACGTGCGCCGCGCGACGCTCGAGAGCCTCCCGTTCGAGGTCACGGAGAGCTGGGACGGGCAGCTGGTGTTCACGAACGGCATCCACGACTCGCAGGGGCTCGTCGAGCTCGAGTTCGAGGCGGACGCGCGCGGGTTCGGTGCCGCGGACTGCGCCACGCCGGCGCCGAGCACGGATGCCGCGGGCTTGACCGGCGGCGTGGGGCCGGAGAGCGACGTCGATATGTCGGAGGGCGGGTACGAGGAGGAGTCGGGCGGCGAGGGGTCGGGCGACACGACGGACGAGGAGCTGGTCGGCCCGGATGCGCTCCCAAACGCGCGCGCGATGCGCCTGTTTAGCTTGCCGCTGTCGGTGTCCGCGATCGACCCGCTGTCGACGGTGTCGTCGCCCGCGGTGAGCCCGGGCTGCATGCGCGGGGCGGGCGCCGTGCAGGGCCTGGGCAAGGGGTATGGGTACAAGTGGCCCGGGTGGAGTGCGCCGGGTGCGGGGCGCGGCGGGCACGCGCGCGGGAGGAGTGGAAGCAGCAGTGCGGAGCGGGAGAGGGAGCGGGAGAGGAGGAGGCGGATGTGGGGCGGGGAAGGCGTGCGCGCGGCGGATATCCTGGAGGGGCGGGTGCTGTTCTGGGACTCGGACGAGCAGGAGCACGATCGCGATGATATGGAGCTGCGGCGGCGGCGGTTTGCAGGGGAGAGCGGGACGGAAGAAGATGAGGATGAGGAAGGCGAGGATCTGGAGGAGGATGGGCTGGGCGATGAGGAGGGCGGGGGGAAGAGCACGCGCAGGATGCGGAGGGAGAGGCGGAAGGAGAGGCGGAGGCGGGAAAGGACCCCGAGTGGGCCGCGGCAGGGCGTGTTCGTGCCGACAGGCGAGACGAGGCAGGCGGTGATTGGGGAGGATAGGAAGGGCGCGGCGGTGCCGTCGCCGCATCCTAGGTTCAGCAGGCGCGGGCGGAAGAGTGCGGGGAGGTTTAGTACGGTATGTGTCGGTTTTGTTACTTCTGGTTTTGTTGGGGTGCTTTGGGGTGGTGCTTTTATTGCCTTACTACTTCTGCGGCTGTTGCCTCGCTTTATACGGCCTTCTTTGGCTGCGAGTCTTGTCGATTCCACGTCCTTTTCATTCGCGTTGTACGGCGCTCTTATATCTTGCTTTTCCCTCCGCTTTATATGCGCTATCGCTATCGCATTTCGATGCTTGCTTCGTGCACGCGCGTTCTGTGTATGCACGTGGGCGTCTTTCTCCCCTTCTTTCTTTATCTTGCCAGTGTTGTTGTCTTCGGGCTCGATCCGGCGCTTTTTACGACCTTCTGCGTGTCTTCGTCTATCCACGCGCCGTGGAAGCCAGTGCTCATTCCCTCCTCTCTTTCTCCCTCAAGGTCGAGCACCTTCTACGCAGACACCTGTTCGAGTCCGTCAGCGCGTCGCAATCGTCAAGCCTCAGTAATTCCCTCAACCTCGCTGGCAGTCAACTCAATGGCCTCAACTCTTCGCTCGATTTCAATGGCCTGGGCAGCACGCTCAACAGCCTCGGCGATGCTTCCAGCACGCCGCAGTCGCCCGCCGAGAAGGAGATGTGCGCCTCCCTCGATCTGCTGTTCTCGTCCGCCGCGCAGGTGCTGTCTGGCGGCGAAGAGCACATGGGCATGGGCATGAATATGAACATGCACGACGGCGCCGCGGCCGAAGAGACCATCCAGCTGGACGACGTGCTCGACGCCTCCTTCCTCGCGGACGCGGAGCCTGTGTCGTCGAGCGGCGCTGCGCTGGACGCCCATGCCACCCCGGCGGACGCGACGGCGGCGGCGAAGAACCTCAGCCGCTGGGACCTGATCTCCGTCGGCGCGTTCCGCCAGACGCGCGAGGCTAGCTGGGACGGGCGCCACACGCCCGCGGCGAGCGCGGACTTTGGGAGCGCGATGAAGCCGGCGCCGATGAGCGCGATGTTGTGGCAGAACGGCCACGCGCAGACGGCGGGCCAGGGCCTGAAGAGCGGCGTGGTGAAGGGCAGCAAGCACGCGAAGCGCCGGCAGATCATGATGGGCGGCGGGTCGCTGATGTGCTCCCCGCTGATCCTGCCGAGCAGCGGGCCCGCGTCGGCGTCGGCGCCTGCGTCGCTGGCGAGCTCGCCGGCGTCGTTCGCGAAGCAGCAGCATCAGCAGCAGCAGCAGGACCAGCAGCAGAAGAGCCGGCGCGAGCTGCGAAGGGAGAGGAAGTTGTCGAAGAAGAACTTGAAGGTGCACGGCGGGCCGCCGCAGCACCATACGCATGGGCATGGGCACGCGCAGCAGTTCCATACGCACCATCATCATCCGAATTCGAAGATGCGCGGGGCTGGCGCGGCGCAGCGCTCGAATTTCTTTGGCGGGACCGTGCCGCCATTGAATTTATGAAGATGAGAGTCCTGACCCTGTTCGTCATGGATGTCTCGCATGACAATAACAACATCGACTTGCCTTCTACCCTCCTTACTCCTTCACATCCATTCATCCGTTTTCTTTTGTCCGGACGCGTCATATCCGACAGGAAGGATGCCGAGACTGCATGCGCAACCAAGCAGTCGAAAAGACGTTGTGAGCTCTTAAGCGGGGCCCCTGGAACCAATGTCGATGTCATTCCTATCTTTAAAATTATCGCCGCCTCCATCCATTGCGATGCCGATGCCCGGCGCCTTCTCTCTTCCCAAGTCGAACCGAATAATTATTTTTTGCGACAAAGCCACTCACTCTTGCGTTGGCGGCTGTATTACACCCACTCCCATTCCTCCTGCCAAATTGTTTCCATAAACTCTCCGTTTGCTGGCATTGCCCGTATGTTCTTGTAACGACCTTGTCCTTTTTTTGTGGCTATTGCGGTTTGCTCATCTGCGTGCTATCCACGTCTGCCGTGGTCTATTCTATGTTTTAAAGTCTATTCGCCTCCCCAATCTCCATCCCATTATCAATCCACGGTCCGCCAAACAATCATCATGATCAACGAACGAACGACCCCGACTCTTGTTTCCGTTTCCTTTCTCTAACCTATTGGATCAGGTTTCGAATCAAAACTGTATTTTTGTCCGTCTATGCAAGACTCGCCCTATTATTCTATCATCCGGCATCATCATCAGCCTCGGATTCTTCCCCTATCCCAATCATCATCCATTGAACTGATCCAATCCAATTGCAATTATCCCTTCCCCAGTCCCATGCTATCTTCAATCATTGACACTCCATTGGTCGTTCGTTCCTATCCACTTGCAACTTTCCCTCCCCATCAAAGTTCCATTTCCATCATATTTCTCGTCTCTTCTCTCAAACAAATTCCAACTCTGGAATACGAATACGAATCGCGCCCTGCAAAAAACTGTTCTCTTTCGCGCTATTCCGCCTGCTGTATATACCATCCACCTCTCTTTTTCTTTTTGAACATCCCCACCCTTTGCATGCATGTGCGCACATCATCGGCGTTCCATCGGCCCGAGAATTTACTGCCTTGCGTGCTTTTGGTTCTTTTTTGTGTTCGCGGGGCATGCACTCGGGTCGGCGTCTGCGCATGTTTGTACCTACTGTTGTATCGGTATAGTTTGTTGCAACTTGAACTTGATAGTTAGATGTTGATGTCTGGCTAGCAGGATAGTGTGTATGTAGAAATTGACAGTAAACGAAACAAATTGTTAATATAGTTCTATCCTTCTTGATTTTGAGGTGAATGGACCTATGTAAGTGTAGAGTCTAGGATCTGATTGCACTACTATGTCGAATGAACTTGCACCTTGAACGAATAAATACGATAACATCAAGGCAATCCAACAATTATACAACTAGCCGTTGAATTAGACTAACTTACGGAATCGTGATGCTCATCTTTGAAGAACGCGTGGGCGATGTATTTGCTTGGTTTGCCTCTGTCGGTGTCCGCAATCGATCTTTTGTCGACTGTGTCCTTGCACACTGTGAACCCTGGCTGCACGCGCGAAGTATCTGGGTCGGAGAGTACGTCAATACTAGACACGATGGCGATCCAATAACTACATATTGATAACTCCTTGTTGTCGTGTTAGATTGTACGAAACTTGTTGAATCCAGCTTTGCAGAGGTAAACTCGACGTGGAAGAAGACCACACCGAAGTTGTACGGACGTGGCTAAACAGAATCAAGGATCTTTTGGAATTTATCGAAATCTACGTGCCCGCCCAGGGTTGATTCGTTGAATGCAGGCACATCCTGGACCGGATCACCCAGAAAGATCGCATCTTCATGTACCGATCGTGCCAGGTAACCAGTGACGAACATTATTTTCATCTTTACGACTAGCACTTCAAGTTTTTTGAAGGCAGGGGGCGCTCGTGGTAATTTCGTGAAAAAGAATTCCCTCTTCATGGTCAACAGTTGCGCAGGTGGTAGCGTGAACCAGTGTTTAAGGGCTGGAAAACTCTCGAATTTTTCATCTTCTTTCAGTGTTTTGTCCTGGGAGCGAAACATGAGCACGATGATGACATAGAAGAGCGACTCGAGATCGTGACGGTATAAATGCTCCCTGGGTGTGGGCTCGAGGAGATCACAAGCCATGAAAGGTCTGGTTCCCGTTCGTTGTTTTGAGCTTGGTCCGCTGTCTTGTCGAGCGAGCATAGACGACAAGTCATAGTCACTGAGAACACCGCAGATAGTTCCGTCTACTTTCTTCTGGTACATGAGACTATTCTCGCTGATATTTCCATGAATAAACCTTTCTGTTTGGTAGAGCCACTTGCAACCTGAGCAGAAAAAAATTGAGGTCAGTTAGGTGGCTGATAAAAACAACTATCATTCGCGAAGGCTCACATTTGAAGAAGTCTTTGATCACTGGAATGAGAGTATCGGCTGTCATATCTATCATTTGGAATAGTTCCGTCATAACCAAGAATTGCAATACGTGGTTCTTGTGCTTCTTATCCCGACTCGTAGTGTATCCCGAAAGCCTACATTGAGCATCTATTGAGTCCGTTGCAAAAGCTTCGGGATGAACACTAGTACATAATTCAACACCGTTGGAATTCGTCGCGCGCATGATGCTGTCTTCAAATATTTCTCCGTTTGATTCAGAATTCCCGGTTTTAGGAGTGAAGCTGGATTTGATGACGATTGACTCGCTCTCCCTTTCACTTGAGTCGCCTTCAACAGCCGTTGTACGCAGCACGCATGTCCTGCGACCAATCATCGTCAAATACGAGAACTTGGCCATTTTTTATCTTTGAAGTTGCACTGTCGAAAAGGCTTGAGGTTGGCACGGTGGTTTATTAGGCGTAATCGTACTCATGCGGCCCCAGTGACCGCTGGAGGTCGAATGCTGTATGTAATAGACGGAGATGTCAAGGCCAGAGGAATTCTGGATGAGGTGGATAGGTTCAGGTCAGACGGAGGAGATCGGTTGTCATATATAGAGCAAGTTGAGCAACTCGCCGTCGGAGGACTGGGTCAGCATTTCGAGTGCAGGCAGTGACGCCTTCAGCCAATTTAAAGGCTCATGCCAAACACAGCCCAATTGGTTGCTTGCAGTGCGCGATGCGCGCAATCTGCGCGGACTTATTCTGCGTCTTTGATGGTCTCGGACACAAATCTTGCATGGTGAAGCGCACCTAGACAGTGAGATGATTTAATTTAAATATGCATAAATCCTATACATAAAGGTGATCCAACAACTACATAACTCACTTGTCCTCTAAGATTGTACAGAACTCGTCGCATTCATCTTTGAAGAACGAGAACACAAAGAGAGAAAACCGTAACGCAACAACGAAGAGGAGGGCTAATATTGAACTCGTATGTTCATGTCTAAGCGGAATCAATAATCTCTTGGAATTTATGGAAATCTACGTGCCCACCCAGGGTTGATTCGTTGAATGAAGGCTTGACCGGATTCTCCGATAGCTCGAGCATCATGGCATGACGCGCCCTGAGCATCGCAAAATTATGACGTTGTCGCGCCCGGTAACCATAGTCGAACAAAATCTTCATCTCGAAAATTGGCAGGTAAAGCCTTTCGAAGGCAGGGGACACTGGCGGTAATCTCTCGAAAAGAAATACTAGCTTCGTATCTCGCAGTTGCTTAGGTGCCAGCGTGAACCAGCCTTTAAGGGCCGGAAAACTCTCGAATTTTTCATCTTGTCTCTTCAGTGTTTTGTCCTGGGATCGATAAATGAGCACGACGATGACATAGAAGAGCGACTCGAGATCGTGACGGTATAATGTTCCCTGGGTGTGGGCTCGAGAAGATCACGAGCCATGAAAGGTCTGGTTCCCATTCGTTGTTTTGGGCTTAGTCCGCCGTCCTGTCGATCGAGCTTGACGGACAAATCATAGTCACTGAGAACACCGCACAAAGTCCCGTCTGCTTTCTTCCAGTACATGAGATTGTTCTCGCTGATGTCTCGATGAATGGCCCCTGCTGTCTCGTGAAGCCACTTGTAACCTGAATAGAAATTTTAGGGTCAGTTTAGTAAAACATGAAACATTCTTGAGTGCTCAAGCGCTCACATTTGAAGATATCTTTAATCACTGGAATAAGTTTATCGGCCGTGTCCATGTCTTTGATGGGATACAGTTTCTTCATGATCGAGACTTGCAATGTTCGTTTCTCGTACTCGATTCGCTGGCCCGCAGTTTCCGGGTTCGCGAAGTATTCTGCAAGTCGAAATTGTATGCTTGTCTTGTCGGTCTCGTCCGCTTCAAAAGCTTCGTGGTAATGAACATGGGCAAGATGGTCCAACGCCCATTTACCTATGTCCTCCGCGCACTCGATGATATCCGGAAGCATTTCTCCTTCAGAGATCCTGGCACCTGGAGTGAAGCTGTATATGCCAACAATCGACTCGCTCCTCCATTTATTGGTATCACCCTTGATAACCTTTGCACGCAACACGCACGTCCCGCGGCCAGTCAGAACATGTTGAATGGACGATATGCGGCCAAAGAGGAGGACTCGGTCATTTTTTGTCTTCAAAGTTGCACTATCAAAAGGTTTTGAGGTTGGCACGATGGAGGATTACTAGGCCCAATCTTACTCATGCTGCCCCAGTGCTGGAGGTCGAATGCTGCATGTAATAGGAGGTGATGAGGCTAGAGGAATTGTGGAAGAAGTCCATTGGTCCAGGCCGGATAGGCTGGGATAGGTTGTCATACATGATAGAGCAACTCAAGATGCATTTTAACAACGCCTGTGTATGCCAAACATATGATACGCGACGCGCTTCTGGCCATCACCTGATCGTGAATCTTAAACGCTACTGCCACTGGCAGAAGCTGCCTGACCAGACACCCTCTATGTTTGTCCACCTGTCCCTTTGCAGCATTACTTATTGTCTCTAGTAGTATGATTGTTTCTAAAATTAACAAACCAATGTAAGCAGAAAATCAATCTCGGTTTTATTCTGCGAGCTTCATGACCATGCTTGAGCTTTATTTGAGGATTATCCTGGATACAAATTTTACAAGGTGAAGGGTGGTCTAGGCAGTGAAAAGGTATAATTTAGATGTACTAAATACTACACATAAAGGTGATCCAACAACTACATAATTTACTTCTCCTAGATTGTACGGCACTTGTAAGTTGTTGCATTCATCTTTGAAGAACGAGAACGGACAGGGAAAAGACTCGGCCGTAATGCAACAATGCAGAGGAAGGACAATACTGAAGTCTTATGCTCATGTCTAAATGGAATCAAGTATCTCTTGTAATTTATCGAAATCTACGTGCCCATCCAGGGTTGATTCATTGAATATTGAAGGCTTGACCGGATTCTCTGATAGGTCGAGCATCCTGGCATAACATAGTCGCGCATGATAACCCTCATCAAACATATTCATCATCTTTAAAATTGGGCGGCGAAGCTTTTTGAAGACAGGAGGCACTTGTGGTAATTCCGTGGAATAAAATGCCTTCTTCTCCCTTAGCAGTTGTGCAGGTCCTAGCGTGAACCAGTGCTTAAGATGCGGAAAACTCTCGAATTTTTTATCTTCTTTCAGTGTTTCGTCCTGGGAGCCTCGAAATATGAGCACGATAATGACATAGAAAAGAGACTCGAGATCGTGGCGGTATAAATGTGGGATGGGAGTGGCTTCGAGGAGATCACGAGCCATGAAAGGTTTGGTTCCCATTCGATGTTTTGAGCTTGGTCCGCGGTCTTGTCGAGCGAGCTTGGACGACAAGTCATAGTCACTGAGAACACCGCAGATAGTTCCATCTCCTTTCTTCCGGTACATAAGATTGTTCTCGCTGATGTCTCGATGAATGACCCCGTTTGTCTCATAGAGCCACTTATAACCTGAGCAGAAAAGATCGAGGTCAGTTACTTAGGCGGTGTAATCAATTATTGAAGGCTCACATTTGAAGACGTCTTTAATCACTGGAATGAGGGTATCGGCTGTCATATCTATCATCTGGAATAGTTCCGTCATAATCAAGAGTCGCAATACGTGGTTCTTGTACTTTGTATCCCGGCTCGAGGTGTATTTCGAAAACCTACATTGAGCATCTATCGCGTCCATTGGAAAAGCTTCGTGATGAATATAAGTGCATAATTCAACACCATTGGAATTCGTCGCGCGCATAACACTGTCTTCAAATGTTTCTGCTTTGGTATTCCTGGATTTGGTGACGATTGACTCGCTCTCCCGTTCGTTTGAGTCGCCTTCAACGGCCGTTGCATGCACTACACATGTTCTGCGACCAATGAGTGCATGGTGAACAGATGATATGCGGCCAAATGCAAGAACTTGGTCATTCTTTATCTTTGAAGTTGCACTGTCAAAAGTTTTTAGAGGTTGGCGTGCTGGGGGTTTATCAGGCGTGATCTTACTCATGCGGCCCCACTGCTGGAGGTCGAAAGCTGGATGTAATAGATGGAGATGTCAAGGCTAGAGGAATTTTGGATGAAGTGGATAGGCTCAGGTCGGACAGACAGGAATCGGTTGTCATACATAGAGTAAGCTGAGCAACTCAAACTCACCTTTGGAGTGCAGGCAGCGCCAACTAAAGCCCATGCCAAACACAGCCCATTTAACTGCTTACAGTACGCGATGCACGTAATCAATCTTGGATGTATTCTGTGTCTTCGCGATCGACGGTCTGGTACACAAATTTTGCGAGGTGACCGGTGAAGGGCAAGGGCACCTGGGCAGTGAGAAGGTATAGTTAAATATGCATAAATCCTATACATAAAAAAGATCCCACAACTACGTAAGTCCGTGTCCTCTTAGATTGTCCAGAACTCGTTAGCATGAATCGATTTCCATCTTTGAAGAACGAGAACCGAGAGGGAAAAATCAACAATGAAGAGGACCACACTGAGGTTGTATGGTTGTGTCTAACTAGGCAGAATCCAGAATCTCTGGAATTCATCGAAATTTACGTGCCCACCCAGGGTTGATTCGTCGAATGAAGGCTTGGTTGAATCCCTCGATAACATTGCCCTCTCATGACGTCGTCGCGCCCGGTAACCATCGTCGAACATATCCTTCATCTCCCAAATTGGCAGGTAAAGCTCTTTGAAGGCATGGGGCGCTTCTGGTAAATTCGTGGAAAAGAAGCTATTCTTCTTCTCTAGCAGTTGTGCAGGTCCTAGTGTGAACCAGTGCAGAAGGGCCGGAAAACTCGCGAATTTTTCATCTTCTCTCTTCAGTGTTTTGTCCTGGGATCGAAACATGAGTACGACGATGACATAGAAGAGCGACTCGAGATCGTGACGGTATAAATGTTCCCTGGGTGTAGGGTCGAGGAGATCAATAGCCATGAAAGGTCTGGTCCCCATTCGTTGTTTTGAGCTTGGTCCGCGGTCCTGTCGATCTAGTTTGATAAACAAATCATAGTCAATGAGAACACCGCAGATAGTTCCGTCTGCTTTCTTCTGGTACATGAGATTGTTCTCGCTGATGTCTCGATGAATGACCCCTGCTGTCTCATGAAGCCACTTGTAACCTGAATAGAAAATTTTAACACATCAGTTTAGCAAAACATCAAACATTATCGAGTGCTCACATTTGAAGATACCTTGAACCACCGGTATAAGTTTATTGGCCGTGTCCATGTCTTTGATGGGATATCGCTCCTTCATGACCGAGACTTGCAATGTTCGTTTCTCGTACTCGATTCGCTGGCCCGCAGTTTCCGTGTTCGCGAAGTATTCTGCAAGTCGACATTGTATGCTTGTCTGGTCGGTCTCGTCCGACGCTTCAGAAGCTTCGTGGTAAAGAACACGGGGAAGATGATCCAACACCCATTTACACTTAGCGTCCTCCGCGTACTTGATGAAATCCGAAATCCTGGTATTAGGAATGAAGCTGGACTTGATGCCCATTGACTCGCTCTCCCATTCGCCCGAGTCGCCCTCAACGACTGTTGTACGCAGCACGCATGTCATGCGGCCAATCAGCACTTGTTGAACGAACGATATGCGGCCAAACATGTGAACTCGGCCATTTTTTATGTTCAAAGTTGCACTGTCAAAAAATATTGAGGTTGGCATGATTGTGGGGTTATTAATTATTAGGCGCAAACTTACTCATGCGGCCCCAACCTGAGTGCTGGAGGTCGACTGCTGCATGCAGTAGACGGATGTGACAAGGCTAGAGGAGTTTTGGAGGAAATCGTTAGGCTCAGAGCGGATGGGCAGGGATCGATTGTCATACATAGATGAGAGGTAGAGCTGAGCAACTCAACGACGCATTTGCCCATGTCAGCCAAGGCCTATGCCAAACACAGCCCAATTTGATAAATCAACTACAGGACGCGACGCGCGTCTGCATCACTTGATCGCGACTAAGTACTGCCAGGCTGGACGGCGGAGACCTGCATCTTTGTCCGCTACTTACTGTCGAGCAATAAGATTGTTTTAAGAATGAACAAACCAGTGTAAGCAGAAGATCAATCTCGGTTTGATTCTGCGAGTTTCATGACCACGCTTGAGCACTGGAGCATTATTTGAGGATTACCCTCGATATGAATCTTACAAGATGAAGGGTGGTCTAGGCAGTGAAAGGGTATAATCGAAACATATTAAATACTATATATGAAGACAATCCATTTACTACATAACTCACCTGTCCTCTTAGATTGTACGGCACTCGTTGCATTGGGAGAAAGAAAACCGTAAGGCAACACAAAGAAGGACTATTCTGAATTCGCGTGTTCATGTCTAAACGGAATCAAGGATCTCTTGGAATTTATCGAAATTTATGTGCCCACCCAGGGTTGTTTCATCGAATGAAGGCTTGACCGAATTCTTCGATTGTGTGAACGTCGCCGTCTCATGACGTTGTCGCGCCTGGTAAGCATCGGCGAACATATCCCTCATCTTTAAAATTGGCCCGTAAAGCCTTTCGAAGGCAGGTGATGCTCCTGGTAAACTCGACTGAAAGAACGCCTTCTTCTCCCTTAGCAGTTGCGCAGGTGCCAGCATGAACCAGTCCTTGAGGGCCGGAAAGCTATCGAATTTTTTATCTTCTCCCGTTAGTGTTTTGCCCTGGGATCGAAACATCAGCACGATGATAACATAAAAGAGCGACTCGAGATCGTGGCGGTATAAACGTTTCCTGGGTGTAGGGTCGAGGAGATCAATAGCCATGAAAGGTCCGGTTCCCGTTCGTTGTTTTGAGCTTGGTCCGCGGTCCTGTCGATCTAGCTTGATGGACCAGGACAGATCATAGTCACTGAGAACACCGCAAAAAGGCCTGTCTGGTTTCTTCCAGTACATGAGATTGGTCTCGCTAATGTCTGGATGAATGACCCCTGCTGTCGTGTGAAGCCACTTGTAACCTGAATAGAAATTTTGACGTCAGTCTAGTCAAACATAAAACATTGTAGAAGGCTCACATTTGAAGATATCTTTAACCACTGGAACAAGTTTATCGGCCGTGTTCAAGTCTTTGATGGGATATAGCTTCGTTATGACCAAGACTTTCAAGGTTCGTTTCTCGTACTCGATCCGCTTGCCCGCAGTTTCCGTATTCGGGAAATATTCTGCAAGTCGATACTGTATGTTTCTCTTGTCTGTCTGATCCGGTTCAGAAGCCTCATAGTAAAGAACACGGGAAGAAGATTCGATACCCATGTACCCTTGGCATCCCGCGCGCAATTAGTGGTATCCGGAAGCATTTCTCCTCTCGAAATCTCGGTAACAGGAAGGAAGCTGAACTTGATGACGCTCTCCCATTCTCCCGAGTCGCCCTCAACGGCCGTTGCATGCAGCACCCATGTCCTACGGCCAATCAGCGCTGGTTGAACGAACGGTATGCGGCCAAACATGAGAACCCGGTCGTTTCTTATCTTCAAGGTTGCACTGTCAAAAGAAATTGAGATTGGCACGGTTGCGGGTTATTTATCAATTAGGCGCAAACTTACTCATGCGGCCCCAGCCTGGGCGCTGGAGGTCGAATGCTGCATGTAGTAGGCGGATGTGACAAGGCTGGAGGAGTTTTGGAGGAAGTCGTTAGGCTCAGAGCGGATGGGCAGAGATCGATTGTCATACATAGATGATAAGTAGAGCAACTCAACGATACGATGCATTGCCCATGTCAGCCAAGGCCTATGTATGCCAAACACAGCCCAATTTGATAAATTATTTAACCACAGTACGCGACGCGCGTCTGCATCACTTGATCGCGACTAATACTTCAAGCTTCAAGCTCAAGGCTGAAGACCAACTGAAGACAGTCAATGTCATAACCATCCACTAGTAATAGCGGCTGCACCTGAACAGAACCTGTGGGACCGTACCAAAGCCTATGGACTAAAATCGCTTCTAACGTTCAGTATCGTGCGCACCTGTGTCATTGGTTTGCATCGCACTCAAAGTGATGGACCAGTCATCCTATTCCCCAGAAATTTCTGTAGCACAAGTTATTTTGGAATATGGCTAGCAAGAATTACTTAGAGTGCTGGGAAACATAAAATTGAAAACCTCCAGTTCCTCCACTAATTGCAGCGTAGTTTGCTTCAGCGAATATCCTTAGTTCTTTATTGACAACAGCATCAGCATCTGGGCAGGATATGATTCCTTCTCTGTCGAGGACTCGGATGGCTTGCTTCAGCCATACACGACACCGAAAGTATTCATCTGATGTCTTGTCGCAATCGGGGAGAGTCATAGGGATCGGTTCCAGTATTCTTTTTATCTGCTCCATGTTTTCCTTGCTCACTTTACCTACATAGAAGTAGCTTAGAAAGTATTTTCCAATTCAGAGAAGAAAAAGCGTACCAATTTTTACAATGGCGCACAATATCACTGAAGACATCAGTGCCTCTGATCTGTCTTCAAACTGGAATACCCCTTTGTAGACCTCCTTCGCATGATACGTTGTGCACTTCTGATCGTCGATCATTACAGACAGAGTGTAGTGGAAGGTGTTGGGATTAGAACCGACAAACGCGGTCGCATATATGTCGCCAGCAGAGACCGCTTCAGCTTGCCCTATAGTCATTTCCTCGGACTGAGCTCTGGGGAATTCTTTTAGGGCATGAACCTAACATTTTCCAAAAGATAATGACATACGGCATTTCGTTGAGGAAGGTTGAGCGATAGAAATACTTAAGAGGACCTTCACATAAGTAGTAAGTATCGAGTCAGTGCTGAGTGCACACTGCATCAGACCCGCTTCTGCATCACCTGATCGTGAATATAGACGCTACTGCCAGACCGGAGACCCCTCCGAGTCCGTCTGTACCTTTGTAGCATTAATCACTGTCAAGCAATAAGATTGTTTCTAAAATGAACAAACCAGTGTAAGCAGAAGATCAATCTCGGTTTTATTCTGCGAGTGTCATGACCATGCTTGAGCACTGGAGCATTATTTGAGGATTATCCTAAATACAAATCTTACAAGATGAAGGGTGGCCTAGGCAGCGAAAAGGTATAATCGAAACATACTAAATACTATAAGTACTTGAAGAAAATCCAATTATTACATAACTCACCTGTCCTCTTAGATCGTACGGAACTCATTCTTTGGAGAGCGAGAAGAGAGAAAGAAAACCGTAAGGCAACACGAACAAGGACTATTCTGAAGTCGTATGTTCATGTCTGAACGGAATCAAGGATCGCTTGGAATTTATCGAAATTTATGTGCCCACCCAGGGTTGATTCGTCGAATGAAGGCATGACCGAACCCCTCAATCTCAATAGCTTGTACATTGCCGTCTCATGACGTCGTCGCGCTCGGTAACCATCGTCGAACATATCCTTCATCTCCAAAATTGGCGGGTAAAGCTCTCTGAAGGCATCGGGCGCTGGTGGTAAACTCCTCTGAAAGAATGATTCTTTCTTTTCTAGCAGTGCTGCAGGTCCTAGTGTGAACCAGTACAGAAGGGCTGGAAAACTCGCGAGTTTTTCATCTTCTTTCTTCAGTGTTGTGTCCTGGGAGCGATACATGAGCACGACGATGACATAGAAGAGCGACTCGAGATCGTGACGGTAGAAATGTTCCCTGGGTGTGGGCTCGAGAAGATCACGAGCCATGAAAGGTCTGGTTCCCGTTCGTTGTTTTCTTGGTCCGTAGTATTTTCGATCTAGCCTGACGGACAAATCATAGTCACTGAGAACACCGCAGATAGTTTTGTCTGCTTTCTTCCAGTACATGAGATTGTTCTCGCCGATGTCTTGATGAATAAACCTTTCTGTTTGGTAGAGCCACTTGTAACCTGAATAGAAATTTTGAGATTAGTCTAGTCAAACATCAAACATCGTAGAAGGCTCACATTTGACGATATCTTTAACCATTGGAATAAGTTTATCGGCCGTGTTCAAGTCTTTGATGGGATATAGCTTCGTTATGACCAAGACTCTCAAGGTTCGTTTCTCGTACTCGATCCGCTTGCCCGCAGTTTCCGTATTCGGGAAATATTCTGCAAGTCGATACTGTATGTTTGTCTTGTCTGTCTGATCCGATTCAGAAATCTCATAGTAAAGAACACGGGAAGAAGATTCAATACCCATGTACCCTTGGCATCCCGCGCGCAATTGTTGGTACCCGGAAGCATTTCTCCTTTCGAAATCTCGGTAATAGGAAGGAAGCTGAACTTGATGCCGATTGACTCGCTCTCCCATTCTCCCGAGTCGCCCTCAACGGCCGTTGCATGCAGCACCCATGTGCTACGGCCAATCAGCGCTGGTTGAACGAACGGTATGCGGCCAAACATGAGAACTCGGTCATTTCTTAACTTCAAGGTTGCACTGTCATGAAATGTTGAGGTTGGCACGGTAGGGTTCATCAGTTATTAGGCGTGAACTTACTCATGCGGCCCCAGCTTGATTGCTGGAGGTCGAATGTTACGTGTAATAGCTGGATGTGACAATGCTACAGGAGTTTTGGTCGGAGTCGATAGGCTCAGGGCGGATGGACAACTTGAAGGATCGATTGTCATACATAGAGCAACTCAAGACGCATTGCCAATGTCAGCCAAAGCCTATGCCAAACATAGCCCAATTCAAGCCCAATTTACTTAATAAATTGTACCGAGTACGCGACCCGCGTTTGCATCACATGATCGTAAATCATAAACGCTTGCCACTGCCAGTCTTAGTCTAAGGCCAGAATCGGACACCCTCCAGCATTGTACACCTGCCCCTTTGTAGCATCACTTATTGTCGAGCAATAGCATTGAATGAACCAATATAAACAGAGAATTAATCTCAGGTTATCTGCAAGAAAAAAGACAATACGGAATGTTTGCGGAAGCTACTTTGAAGCTACTGCAAAGCTACTGCCAGACTGGAGGCCCTCTCCCTGTCCCTTTCTAGCATTAATTATTGGTACGCAATAAGAGTGTTTCCAAAATGAACCAACCAATGTAAACAGAACATCAATCTCGGTTTTATTCTGCGAGTTTCATGACCGTGCTTGAGCGTAGAGCATTATTTGAGGATTATTTTGGATACAAATCTTACAAGGTAAAGGAAGGTCTAGGCAATGAAAGGATATAATAGGGTATAATCGAAGCCTACTAGGTACTATACATGAAGACAATCCAATTACTACATAACTCACCTGTCCTCTTAGATTGTACGGAACTCGTTGCATTCATCTTTGGAGAGCGAGAAGGGAGAAAGAAAACCATAAGGTAACACGAATGACTATTCTGAAGTCGTATGTTCATGTCTAAACGGAATCAAGGATCGCTTGGAATTTATCGAAATTTACGTGCCCATCCAGGGTTGATTCATCGAATAAAGGCTGCTTGGCTGGATTATCCTCAAGCATATCTAGTCGCGTCTCATAACCGTCTCGGAACATACGCTTCATCTTTGACATTGGCTGGCGAAGCTTTCTGAAGTTATGAGGCGCTTGTGGTAATTCCGTGGAATAAAACGCTTTCTTCTTATCTAGCAGATCTGCAGGCCCTTGCGTGAACCATTGCTTAAGGGCCGGAAAGTGCTTGAATCTTTCATCTTCTGTAAGCTGTTCACCTGGGCTGCGAAACATGAGCACGATGATGACATAGAAGAGTGACTCGAGATCATGACGGTATAAATGTTCCCTGGGTGTGGGCTCGAGAAGATCACGAGCCATGAAAGGTCTGGTTCCCGTTCGTTGTTTCGAGCTTGGTCCGTCGTATTCTCGATCTAGCTTGACGGACAAATCATAGTCACTGAGAACACCGCAGATAGTCCCGTCTGCTTTCTTCCAGTACATGAGATTGTTCTCGCTGATGTCTCGATGAATGACCTCTGCCGTCTCGTGAAGCCACTTGTAACCTGAATAGAAATTTTGATGTCAGTTTAGTCAAACATCAAACAATGTCGAAGGCTCACATTTGAAAATATCTTGAACCACTGGAATGAGTTTATCGGCCGTGTCCAAGTCTCTGATGGGATGTAGCTCCTTCATGACCAAGACTTGCAAAGTTCGTTCCTCGTAATCGACTTGCATGGCCACATTGTCCTTGTTTGCCTTGTTACGTGCCTTGAAGTATTTTGCAAGTCGATGTTGAACGTCTGTCTCGCCCGGTGCAAAAGCCTCATGGTGAAGAACACAGGGAAGATGATCCAATATCGATTTATTCTTATTCTTCTTTCCCTTCGCGCAGTTCGTGATATCATCAAGCAAATCTCCTTCGGAAATCCTGGTACCAGGAGTGAAGCTGAACTTGACGACAAATGGCTTGCTCCCCCATTTCTTGGCCTTGGCGTCACCCTTAAAGACCTCCGCCTGCACCACGCACGTCCCGCGGCCAATCAGCGCATGTTGAACGAACACTATGTCTAGAAGCTTGAGAACTAATTTGCCTTTCTTCAACGTCAAAAAAGCACCATACAGGGACTTCTTGCTTGGCGCGGGGGAAAGAGGTCTCGACAGTTGAATCTTATCCAAGCGGCCCCACTGTTTCATGGATGCATGGTGCATGCAATATACAAAATCGATAAGACAAGAGGGATCCGTGATGAAGTTCTTTGGCTGAGATCGGATGGATAGGGATCGGTCGTAATAGAGCAACTCAAGCTGACCGTCGGTGACCAGCGCACCGAGAACGTGAGTGAGAAGGCCGCCCCTGGACAACATTTCGAGGGCATAGCTGGCGCACTGGATAAGGTGATTTTTCGGCGGCAAAACTTCTGAGAGTTCTGTATCCTCTGCGTCCCCTTTGTGTCGCTTGTTTGAAAGCGTCTCAGAATGCTCTCCTGACCTTTTCGAGGAGGATGCGCTCTTTCTATTAGATACGGGATTGTTGGAGGTACTGAGCAAGCCGGAATGAGTATTAGAACTCGCACTGGGTGTCGCCGCTGCTTTCGTAGTGCTTCTTAGCACTGTCGAATCATAAATATTAAGAATAGCCCATCAGTTGTTCTGCGTTCACATGGTGTACAAAGAATGAGGACGTACCGCGAGTTGTGCCGCTATTGGATGGGACGCTATTGGATGGGCCGCTATTGGATGGGCCGCTATTGTATTTCTCCTGCACAGATCCAGGCTGAAGCACGGGCTGCTTGAGTTCCTCGGGTTCGGGTTGAGCGACATGATTTACAAGTTTGAATTCCACAAACGCCAAGAGTTCAGACCAATGAAGTTTGTCCGTAGGCCCACGAGGCCTTTGGTGGACGACGACGCAGTCCGGTTTCCGAACGCTGTCCGAGCCCAAGATTCGGGCAGGATCATTGCGACGAATAAGTATGGAGTCTTGGCTAGATGAGACTAGCAATGATATAATGTGATTAACGAGCAAGTTGAAGGGTTCGTATCGATCAGCCTCTCTTGTGGCCTTCTTTTCTGCATAAGTTTTGAGCAGTTTCTTGAACTTCGCGTTATTTTTTATACGTGTTCTAATATCGTTCAACTCGGGGAATTCGTTTCCCTGTTGCGGTGTAAAGATAAGAGAGAGGAATTGATCGAACAAAATGGCGGGGGAAGGAGTGATGTCAACTTGGAGATAAGGTTTGTATGCGTCTTGCGTGGGTTTAATCTTATGAGCTGCGTTGGAACCAGCACCGTTGCTAGGAGGAGTAGACAGCGGAACAGGCGCCGATGTAGGAGGTGTGTCAGGCATAGTAAAGATTTTGTAGAGATACAAACTACTTCCTACCTCATAAGAGTACGTAGCATTGTCAACATACGCCAAACAACACCCAACACATCAGACGCGCATCTGACCTGCGATTGCCTGCCGCGGCCCGCCCATGCACCTAGCCCACGATGATGAACAGCGGCAGTTCCGCGCCTACGAACGCCACCCAAACGAAGGAGCGCCTTTACGCGCAGCTCGCGATGAGCCTGGGGCGCACCTCGCGCGCTATCAGCCAGACCGCAGACCTGTGCGAGCAGCTGCAGGTCGATCTGCATGCAATGAGGATCTTTGCGGGATTGGATGCAGCGAAGTAAGCTAGCTGGCTGTCTTTCTGTTCTTTCCATATGAAAATTACTTACTCTCGCCCAGATTCATGACTGTTGCAGCCCAGCTGAATCCTGAGGCCGCGGACGAGAGTGAGGTTGGTGAGGAGCCTCTGCAGGAGAAGAAACAAGGTGTGTTCTAGTTGACATCTATAGTTGCGATATACTAACATTCTGATCTTCCTTGCATTTTCAGGACAATGATTTTCACAAATTAAACATCTGCAACAAGATCTTTGGGGAAGGAGTTTCCTCACAGTTCTTGTGTTTTATAGCTACCCAGTACATTGGCCATGATACCCTCTCTTGTTGTATCTTTATTTTCGAACCTAGACCGACCATTGGGTGCCAAAACTGAATTTTGTCGACGTTGGTTATGTACATAAAATGTAAATTATGTCTGTACTTGTGGTATCATGGGTAATCCAAGGGTATGCAATAAACGCAATGGCAAAAGAATATATGGTACAGTGGTGTTTGTCAGGTGCGTTTTCTAAGGGTTGTTCGTTAATATTGTTTTCCAGTTGACCCAAAATCGGAGATTCTCGTGCATAAGCAGTTCGGGGGATTCCTGGTACAGAGAGAAAACGCGAAGGCAGAAAGCCTGATAAGAAGCACGCTTCGGAGTGTCCTTCAAGGACTGCGAAGGCGGGATATTAGGCTTTGGTCAGTTGAATTCAGAGCAAGGACAAGGCTTACTTTGAGGCGACTTCGCATCGAAGACAGCATTTTTTGAAGCGCTTCGATATAGCGAGTGTTGCCCAACACCAACTCTTCATGGCCTATGAGTTGCTGATGGACGAGCCGATTCAGATTTTGGAAGATAGCTACGAAATTACGTCAAAAAAAGAGGTTTGAAAAAAAGAAAGAAGGTTCACTTTTAATATAAAGAAATCGGGCTTCCATAAACTCCTCCGACGAGAAAGAGTAATCGCCTGAGGTTTCATCTCGAGACGGTAATGTGGCTCCATGAAGCAGTGGATGTCTTAGCCCCGCGATAGAGAGAAATTGGGCAACATATTCTTTCTCAATGGCAACATGATCGGAGACTAACGCCCACATGAATACCTTCATCGCACGATCTTCCCACTCCTAAAATATAGTCAGAATCATGAAACTGAACAGAAGATGCGGGAGTCTTGCCAGATAAGCCATAGGCTCGAGCTTGAGAAGTTGAAACATAACGCTCAAGTGGACTCGACCAGTCCAAGATTCATTACTCTTATCTTCGATCATCACATCCACTAAGTGAAAACAATCGGCCCACTGGAGTATCCAATATTTAGTCACCACTCATTCGTACGAAGTACGAGGGTATTCTTACCTTTTTGGCTGGGGGTTCGAGGCTTGAACAGCACAAGAAAAACCGCACCCAATCATCACAATCAGATTCGTGCAATTGACGGGGAACATCGGGAGGAGGTGGTTGAAGACAAGGTTTGAGGAACGAAGAAACAGTCCATTTAAAATGTACCGAAGTCAAAGCCTGTCATAATGAGTTTATTAAACCGAATGTGACGATGAAAAGGAACCTACCTGTAGCAAGGCCGCATCTTTAGAGGCGACATCGACGGGCGCTACAGTCTCGTTAGGCGTTGCGGCTAAGGCTTCAGGAAGATCGACGTTGTCCCAATCCAAGTCGCCAAAATCATCCATGCCGAAGTCCTGACTCTCTTGGCTCTCGTCGTTGACAGGTGGGGCTAACAAAGAAGGACGAGATGGCGGTGGCAAAACCAGCGATCGCGCATCAAAGAGAGCCTTTGCGAAACGTCCGACTTTTTTCTTCATTCTCGAATCCCTCTTGATCCACGACATTAGTACAGGTTTGAGCGCGGCTAGATCAACAGGGTTCAGTAATCGGATGATTCGAAAAAGGAGATGTTGTTACTGATTAAAGAAGGCTCTGGATATAGGTTAGCCTTGGCATGCGCCTCTATAATCCCGCGAACAGTAGAGAGCAGGAAGCTGGTGAACAGCAGAGCTTTGCCCTCTTCTGTTTGCCTCTGCTCTTCGTCCTGGGCGGGATCCCCGCTCGTCAATGAAGTGCCAGATGGCGTACGGCATCTCTTGAGATCAGCTTCTATAACCGTAGCAATTTCTTGAATCCAATCTACAATTCCGTCCAACTTGACGCCGCGTGCGACCATCATGGTAGACCAATAACCCATTCCGCGTATGACAGCAAAGCGCGTATTATGATCTGCATTCGCAAAGTTGATATATGTTCGTGCCTTCAAAGTTCGGTCCTCATATTCACCAGCGTCCAGATCGACGGCGATTGCGACAGCAGAAAGGCGATTGTAGAACATCGACAGATTATGCTGAGTTCCCTTTGGCAAATTGATGTTTCCCAACGGTACAGCGAGGGATAACCATTTCTTGACTTTGGGTGAAGTCTTTTTTTGAATGTACACCGGATCCTCGTGAGCTGCTTGGACAATGAGCTTCAAGAAGACAGCATATGCGGTATCGTTGGGGTCATATGACAAAAGAAGATCCCAATTTGCCTTCTTGAAAAAGTCTGCAAAATCGCCCTGTTCATGCCAGAGATTGGCGAATTTTCTGCTCTTGAAGATGTCCGATAATGCATTGAACATCGGGGAGGCATCGTGAAGATTCCACTTCCAGCGCTCATGCAGAAGTAAGCAGCGCTTTACCACAATGGCGACATAAGAGTCACGACGCTTTGCAGCTTTGGTATTCGAATCCTCGGGGTCGACTGTTAGGCGAATTCTCTTCAGAGCGAAGACCGCAGCGTCCCAGCATGCGGGAAGACGAGGCTGGCCAGACGTCATTCCATGAGTCGAAAACTGAGACAGTGCACAAAGCGAAAAAATGGTTAACCAGGCGATTTCACTGGCCTCGGCAGGCAGCAAGTCTTCCTGCTTCTGGCAGCGAGAGCGGAGAACTTCAAGTAGTATGGTCCAAAATGGTTGCGATTTGTTCCTCGATGCATTCTCTTTCGGAAGATAAATGGAAAAGACGTGAATGAGGCAAACCCATAGCTCAGCTGCATAATGAGATGTCTGCTTTCCGTCTAAATTTGCGACATCTTGGAGTGGCTTTATCGTTTCGCGTACATCTGATTGAAGGAGAAGGCTCATGAGTGTTGTGGCGGAAGACTTCAGAGGTTTGGGTACGGCTTCTTGCGTAGGTAGAGTTGGCTTAGCACAGCTGATTCGGACTGCCATTTCGACAGCGAACCATCCAAATGCCAGGACGGGAGCATCGACAAAGGTAAGAGCGAGTTGGTTGATTCGATCAACTATTTCTGCGATTTGTCTCTCTACCGCTTGACGTAGTAAAACGATTTCTGCTTCCTCTGCCTTGCTGAGATACCATGAAATGTGCTGACATATGGCATGTCCCATCGCTGTCCATTGGCTTTTCGTTACTTCTTGATCCGGGTCTGGCAGAGCAGTAACAAACTCGAAAAAGGACTCCGTGATCTGTGGCAACATTTCGCAGAACGCCTCCACCGGCACGTCCAGATTGACCGTATGTCCGCAAAAATGCATTGTGATAGGTTGAACTGGGCCCTGTGCTGTAGAAGCAAGATTTACGAGCTCATAAAGCCAACCTTTGCCAATGTCCGTCGTAGCCCCAAAGCTCCTTCCGGAATGCAGTGGATGAATATCGAGATCCACAATATAGGCCCCATTAGGACCTTTAGCAACCACAGGCGCTCCGGCATCGTCTTTATCGTCAACAACATCCGGCGTATGTTCACGAGCCTTCCGAATGCGTCGGGGTGGAGACTTCGGTGGCTTGAATTGTTTCGACCAATGCTCGCGTTGGGCTTGGGTAGGGTTGTCTGGTGCCAGTGCGAAATGGAAATTTCTCGATATCTGAACCTCGTCTTCCACGTCAACAGTGATTAAGGACCGATTTGCACCTGAAGTAATGATCTGACCACTTGTGGTATTGCTGGTCCATATCCCACTCGTCTTTACACGTTTCCGGCGGGCGTCCTTCTTCTCTTTCCAGATCTGAGTTCTTGATTTTGACCCAGAAGCCTCCTGTACTTCCATGACTTCGTCATGATCCACATACTCGTCTGGATTGCCGGCATCGTCGTCTAGGAATCTGTAGTGAGGTCCTTGAGCAGAGCTGCGCCTCGATGAGCTGGCGTGCTTTCGACCAGCACGGCTTGAATGCGCATGCTTTGACGGAACACGATTGGAGACCGGCTGGGGAGTGAAACCTTTCTGATGCTTCCGTTTCTTTGACGTCTCTGGCTTGTCGAAGGAAAGGAGGGTCTGACGAGCAAGACCCATTCCTCGTGCATCTCGGGTCATTATATCGAGTTTATATTTCGACAAGCTGGATGCATTATTACGAGGTTGGTGGTTTACAGATCGCGAAGTCTTTGCTCTCGTCTTGCGCGTGCCCCCAATGTTGCGCCATCTCGTAAGCATGTAGTCGATCAAGCTTTCGTCCTGTAATCGAGAAGCATGCCCGCTTCCAGTAGCCTTTTCATCAGGGAAGAACATCTCCCGAATATCGTCGTCATCGATTTCATCTTCTGAAGAGAATAATTCAATGATGGGTATCTCCTTCTCCTTCTTTGTGGCCTGAGTCCGCGGGCGATAAGTTTCCAAGATCTCAACGACATCCGAGTCCGAGCCGCTCTCTTCGTCGAAATGTTGACTGGGGGCTTTGGGAGATGCAGGAGGAGAGGGGTTTGCATCAACTTCCCTGTCGCTCTCACTCTCAGAATCGCCTTTAATCTCCCGAATGTCTTTGGGATTAGCCGCTTTCTGCACCCGACTTTGACCAGGAAGGAGGGGCTGATCATTGTCACTCGTAACCGACACGGCCCGTCGTTTCGAGTTGGCATTTTTGGATTTCGCAGCATTTTGCGCTGGGTTTTTGAGCATGTTTTTCTTGATCATGCTTTTCGGGAACATCTTGCGCAACCATCTCTGTTTTTGTGGAGGAAGATCAAGCTCGATATCCGACACTTTGCTGTCAGCTTGAGAGGGCTCCTCCTGGTCATCAGAGATGTCGATAATTGGCGGCGTCGAGCTTGCTGCCGTGGTGTCTCTGGGGATTTCGCCACTTTCTACTATCCATGGGTCTTGATCGTACATTTCAAAGTCATCTCCTCCACCGAAATATTCCTGTGGTGCTGGCGCTTGGCTGGACGGGGAAGGAGAGCGTGATGATTGCCGAATTTCATTGACCGTTGAAGGTGCAGGATGATCATTGGGCTATAGAGACGTCAACACAAGTGCAAAAAGGTAGGAAATATGCTTACTTCAGATTCGAGATCCTCATCTTGCCCGAAATAATCTTGCAGCATTCGCGTCTCATTATTTGATGACGATGGTGGTCGAGATGATCTATTTGCATTACTATTTCTCTTGCCGTTGTTCATCTGGAGAGCATAATAACATAAGTTGAATTGGCGCACTGGAAAAAAAGATACCGACCTCTGATTCGTCACCGGAATTTTCTGCAGAACGCGGATGTCTTGGAGCGGTGGATGATTCTGGTGCAGGTGTTTTGGATTTGTGAACAGGAAATCGCTTTGCCTTGCGCGCCTGATCCTCTCTTTTCTGGCGTCGTTCTTCTTTTTCTCGAGCTCTCTTTTCCTTCTCAAGCCGCTTCTGTGCCCGTCTCGCCTCCTTTGCTATAGGGTCCAATCCTTCTTCCTCTGAATCAGACAAATCTCGAAGAATGTCCGGATACTTGGTCGCATCTCGTTCAGAAGCGGCAACTCGCAGACGTTCCCTTTCTGCTCTCCTCCGCTGTTTCTCTGCGTGTAGCTCCAGTCTCCTTCTTTCCTTTTCTTCCCAGCTGGCATCTTCGTCGACATCGCCTTCGTCCATATACATGTCTTGTTGTGTTTCTCCGTCATGCTCGTAATGGTCTCCAGAATGTCGATGTATGTGGCGTTCGATATTTTTCAACTTGACAATAGCTTCTGGATTCGATCTCAGTGATCGTTTATACCGGATGTCGTCCACAGTGTATGGGTTCAACTGAGCGACATTCCGTTTGCGTAGTGAATAACGAGACTCTTGCGGTTCATAATCGAGAATAGTTATCTCGTTGATGGCTGCCTCTTGCTGCGGGACAACGGGAACAGCAGGAGGAGACGGAGAAGGGGTGCCAGAAGCCGATCTAGGGGTTGGACTTATCTCCCTGATGCTAGCAACAGGACTGTCATTTAACATAGACATTGGTGAGAGTGGTTCCAAAGAAAAAACTCTAACAGGCGAAGACATAGACTTGCTAGGCGTGGACATCAGGAGTTCATCGTCCTCGGGGTGATGATCCTTTCGTACATCCATGCGACCATGATTAGGTTGTGATGCAAATAGCGAAGGGGTTTGAAGCGCGGGCGTTGTCAAACGGAGTAGAGGAGATGAAGAAAGACGAGGAGTTATTGGCGTCATTGGCTGCGAATTGAATAAACTGGGTGTCATGAGAAGCATGTTGGGCGTATAGCTTTGGTTGTTGGATACTGAAAGCGCCGCCAATGGAGACCGAGTCGGAGTATGATGTAGTTCAGTTACTCTTTGCGTCGGAGATACAAGAAGTAAAGGATCCTGCGAGCCCTTCAACAGATTCTCCTCCTCCTGTTTGCTTGGACTTGAGAAATCATTAACAGAGGTTTGACTCGACCGCAAGGAGCCAGACCGCCAGCTCGGTGAGTCCGTATTGGGCATAGTTGATGATGAGCGGGAGCGCGAAGGAGAGGCATGGTTGTCCAATTTCGATTTATTGGGCGAGACAGAGAGCCGGCCTAAACTTTCGGTTGGTGGTGAATCCGAGGTGTCATGGAAGAGCTAAAATATCATGTAAGATCAACTATGCGACTATATAGCAAAGGCATACTTTCAAACGTTTCCTTGGTGGAGAATAGAGTATGAAGCCCCGGGCGCGTGCATTGTTCTGGTCTTCTACAGGTAGGGATGGACCGAGCCCGTTCTGCAGTTCTTCCAATTCTTCGACATCAGAGGTTTCGACAATTTCATCGATATCCATGATCCAGGACGCGTCAGGAAGAGTAATTCATAAAAGAGACTATTCAGAGGTACGAATTTTAAAGCAAGAATTGGAATTGATGTGTACCAAATTGGTACACAACGAGCTTGTTGACAGAATTGACGCGCCCTGTCACAGACGTGCCTGCTCAGGTGATTGATGTCACACCTTTGACATCAAAATTCGTTCAACCTCACGTTCATCCAATTTGACTTGTTCGACACTGATTGCGGCCAGTCCTGTGCATCTCTATTCATGCTCCTTATTTTTCTTGCAATTTTAATCCAGCATACGCTGCGCGCTTACTAGTAAATGCCCAGATTGCGCATCAGTGGGGCAACGCGCAAGACTTCCACATCGTTCGAAAATCGTTGATTCAACCAACTTGACATCCCCTTATTCTGTTGACTCTCTGTCACTTGTTCTTCGGGGTTTATTGACTGACAAGTCTGACATTAATGGAACGGAATGATTGTTGCAACTTGATATCATGGTATGTTCTACTTGCTGCTTGCCAAAGCTTTCTCTCAAATGCATTTTCTGTCAAACTTTATGTTCTGGGTTTTCCATATAATAACTCATTTCAATTCAACAGATTGACTCATCTTTCTCTCACTCAGCCAACTCCTAGTAATTCCGACAAAAAAATACAAGCTCTAGCACCAACAGAACCTACAGAAGTCATCAGCGTCAATTGCTTCACTAAATCCATCCAAACGGAGGCGAGGGAAAACTTACTTTTCATTATATAGCCATGAAACATCCTCGTGTTTCTCGTACCCATACCATTTGAGAGATGGCAGGTGTTCATCCCGCAAAATTGTCTTCCCTCCAAATGCATGGGCGGTATCTTCCAGACCGGTGGGGAGGTTCCACACCTCCACTTCTGCTACTGAATGCTGCTTCGCATAATCAATTATCTGGGCCAGAAGCTGAGGGAAATCCTGCGGCTCCGCTCTCAGCCGCGTGATGGTCAAGTTGTTCATTGTAGGCGGACGAAACTCGATCATCCAAGAAGCAAATGTCGACAAATCCAAAGCAGTCGAACCGGTGTTGGCGTCGAGAGCAATTCCCCAGTAGTTCGGTTTTGGAACCATCTTGGCCCAGGACTGCCGTTGCCTGAAGTGCTGGAACTCTGCTACCCCTTGGTGGGCAAGTAGCAAAATGCAGCCGCCGTCGATGTTGAAGCGTTGGACATCTCTTCCTTCATCAACGACGCGTCTACCTTCCATGCATCGTTTATGGAATGCTCATCAAACCACTTCCAACTCCACGTATCCTGTTTCACCGACGAAAGGAGCTCGTGGGCTTTGGCCACGTCCCAAACAGTCGATACAGGCTTTGCAACGACCCAACCGTCTTCTTTACCATGCGACGGGCCAGACATTCGATAAAAATCAGGACCAACATCGCTATATAGCACCGAAAATACTGCGTCCTTGATGAAGCTTGGCCGGTGTGGAGGGGCACCCCATTCGGTAGGAAATTCCTTTGGAAGAGAATGGCGAGGTGCAACTACCCAATGCAACAATCTCATCATATGGCGCGCGTAGCCTTTGCCTCGGTTTGCGACTGGAGTAAAGACGGAGGCGACTCCACAGCAATCGGCCTCTTCGACTTCATCTACTCTGTTCTTGAGGTCCGGGTCGGCGGATCGCCCACGAACTAAGCCTTCCCTCCAGAACCTTGATTATAGATAGAGAATAGGAAGTTAATTAATCAAACCATGTGTCATATCACAAAGCGAGGTACATACGTTTCGCATGAGCACAGAAAATCCAGAGTGTCTGGTGAATCACGGCGAGCCAGAACCCTATAATAAGCACCAGATCCAAAATAATCAATCGTTTACATGGTCAATCGCGATGATTCGTTAAAAATATATGATTCTCACCAAACAATAAGCCGATTATTCATTGAGACTTCATGGTTATCTAGCCTCTCATCGCGCTCCAAGTACTCCTCTAGCGTCGAGCCTTTTCCCCAAGCTGCAAACGTGCGTGTACGCGATTCAATTATCTGCGCCCTGCTAGCTGGGAACAGAGAAAGGGAGGATAACGGCACAGCTGTCATTCTTTAAATCGTAGATCGAATAATGGTCCTCGACCTAAGTATAATCGGGCTGGAGCTTTGAATAGCTTTGACAAGAGGTAAAAAGCGGAGATAAAGGACGATAACCACTGGGTAATGTTATCGGCTGCGGATCGGAGCCGTGGCAAAAATGACATTTTAATTATGCTCCCGTGGTCTATAGTGCTACTTACTTTAAGTCTACGTCGCTTATAACAAGAGATAGAAGCCACATAGCGCAGCAGCAAGATAATTTTGCCGTAGAGCGGTAAAAAAAGACTCATGGATAGTCTTTAGCAGCTGAGGCTCACCCACATCCACATGTTCATTACTTATATATATCGTCCGTTGCCTTTCCAGCTAATAACTACTACTATTATAAATTATACAAATTCCAACTCCCACTTAAATACGCCCAATGTAATACAGGTCAAGACGAAGGAGCCTTGCCCTCAACCTGAATCGTCAGCTCCTCCAACCCCGATATCTTCTGCCGCAGCAGCGTATCCACCCTCTCCACCACGCGGTCCGCTTTGGTAAATGTCACAGCGCGACTAGAGTGCGGGCCCGTCGGGTCATGCGAAGAGGCAGAGGGTTCGAGCTGGATGTGGATGGACCCAATCAGAGTTGAAGCATCTTTCGGCCAAAAGCGCGCGGATGTGTATGATGCAAGACCCTCGATGGATGAAAGCTATTGAGGGAATGATTAGATCAGCATGAATCAAACGAAGAGAAAAAGCTTACTTCTGCCAAAGCTCGCTGGATATCAACATCGCGATCGGCGACGTCCAAGGCAAGAATTTTCCCAGTGTCCATGACGAGCGGAATGACACTAGCGGCAATTAGGACGGCGATAAAAAGAGAGGCTATGGGATCAAAGCCTGTCCAGCCATAAAACTGGATTAGCAGAGTTGAGATAATAACACCAACAGAGCCTAGTGTATCCTGAATATAGCAGCCAAAACATTAATAACCTTCGGAAAACTCAATAGACATGAGAGCACGACGTACCGCCATGACATGCAAAAATACGCCTCGCATGTTATGACTGTGCCCCTCCTGCGCATGTGAATGCCCTCCTGAAGGCTCGCGCAAGTTCGGCACATGCTTCGATTCGTGAACCTTCGTGTAATGATCATCATGTCCGAAAGTATAATTGGGCGTTAATGGGGTCATGGCAGGAGGCGACATCAACGAGCTGAGCAGGGGATTTGTAGGGCTAGCGGCGACCAGGTCAATCGATATCGAGGGTCCTCGGGAGTGGCGCTTCATGGGGCGAGCATCGCCGTTGGTGTGTCTTCCTGAGGCGCTACCGGTTGACACTAATCGGGTGTAATTGGCAGTGTGAGGGGATGGAGGGGGCATATCTGTCGCATGGTTGTGTTGTGAATGAGAGTGTGAATGTGAATGACCGTGGTCTGTGGAAGGTGGAGACGGTTTATGCTCGTGTGTATGATCATGGCCGTGCCCGTGTGTATGCTCATGGCCGTGCCCGTGTTCGTGGTCATGGTCGTGACCATTGCTATGGCTATGGCTATGATGTTCCTCATCGTGCGAATGAGAATGCGAGTGGTCGTCGCAGTCGGCTGCTGAATGCGAGAAAGAGCTGGAATGTGACGCAGATTCTGGCATCGGCGGAGGCGAATGGGAATGCGAGTGCGAATGGGAATGTGAATGCGAATGTGAATGGGATATATCGACGGGGGATGGCAACGGGGAAACGGAATGTGAATGTGAATGACCATGTGCAGACTTTGGCTCGAGAAGAGCTGGCCCATGAGAGTGGCCAGAATGATCTTCACTATGTGAAGAATGCGAATGGCCATGAGAGTGCGAATGTCCGCCTCCCTGAGGAATATTTAAAAACAATGCTCAAAATGTAGACAAAAATGACATACATGGTGATGGTGTCCGCCCATGGCAAACATTCCAAACAAATTGACGCCCAGTCCTAAAGAACTGACGAGTAACAATTGATTGGTATTCATCTCTGGTGGTTCCAATCTAGTACAAGTGATTAGATAACTTCAGAACGATCAATGAGAAAACTCTTACATTCGTTGAATGGCTTCAAACATAATGAATACGGAAATCAAGATCAAGAAAATACCATTAGCGAAACCAGACAATGTCTCGATCCGCCCATATCTACAATTAATTAGAGACTTTCTCAGTGAAAAAAGAAACAGAAAAGGGTTCAAATTGCGCTTACCCATATGTAAATCGCTCATTAGGTTCCCATGTCGCCATTACAGATGCAAACAGACCCATTCCGATAGCCATGCAATCGAAGGCCATATGAATAGCTTAGTAGAAATTATATATCAGTATGATGTATAGGGAACAGCCTAGAACTCACCATCCGAAATCAATCCCAAACTATTCGTCCAAACTCCATATAACATCTGGACGGCCATATAACACAGGTTCAACATCAAAAAGTAAAATATCTTTCTAGATTCGGGGTTGGCGAGGATTGTTTTTAAATATGACCTGACAAGTCTTGACGTAGGCGTACGCGGTACTGCCGTGATACTTTCTATATTATCCGGATACATCCCTAAAACGCAAATACTCAGAATCAGAGCTCGTGGAAGATTAGAGATCACGAAAGTGACGTACCAACATAGAGCAGAGATGCAATCAATACGTCCGTCCATGAGGGCACTTGTCTAAACGCAAGACTCCCAAGGATAAAAGAGGAAATGACAAGTACAGGAAACGAAAATCCAAAATGCTGAGGCTTGAAAGATAGCTGTTTCGCAGACTGTAGCGTCAGCGGTGTAAGGAATAGTAGGGAGTATGCCACGACTGGAAGAGATGCAAGCGAGACCAGGGGAAGTATCGGTGTTGGGGGAAAGTTTAGCTAATGAACAGGTCGTCAGCCAGTGAAACGGGATAGGAGTACCAGCATACCATGACAGTCCTGAAGATGTAGAAGGGAAGTATGGCGATGGTGGCACCAAGCACGCTCGCTGCCACGGAGAACGTCGTTCCAAGAGAAGGTGACAGCACAGATAAAGTGTGCTCAAGGGCGCCTGACGATAGTGCGTGGAGAAGCAAGGCGCCGTAGCCGGGTGCGTACTGCCAGATGTTGGCCGCTGTTAGCTGACTGTCTGAGAGGATCGAGATAGCGATAGCGGCTGCCGTAGCCAATCCCTTGCGCGTCTGCGTAGGAAGGGTATTGAGTCCCAAGCGTAGAACCCAGTGAATTTGACAACTTACCGAAGAGAATGACCCTATCCAATATGTGGAGAAATGCGCGAAAAGAATAACTCTGCAAGCGTATGTCATTACAGAATGATACAACCATAATGAATGTCATGTATATACCTCGGCGACGATAACCGATATATCGCAGTGAACAAAGACCCATACTGGATGAATTGCAACACTGATGCGGTTCCCAGTACAGACCACTAGAAAACATGAGTTAATAGATATCCCAAAAACATCCAGCATAAAAGCCGACGATACGCACCTCAATAGCGCCCCTCTTAACTGCCTGCGCCGTTGAGACCTCCCACACCAACACCCCAAGCCCACCACACGCGAGCACCCGCATCAGCACCCAAAACACCCCGACATCAAAGTTCAACAGCCATTCCTTGGACGCATACACCGCAAAGACGAAGAGCACATTCGACAGCAGTATGCGCGGGACGAGCTTGTTCGGTATCCTATATGGCAAGCGATGGACGAGGAACCAAGAAACGATGCAAAGCAGGGGTGGTAACGTGTCGTGTCGTGTCACGAATAGATCAGCGGTTGTTGGTGGACGGGGATGCGGGGTGGGGTGACTTACGACGTAGTGAGGACCTTGGACGGGTTTAGGCTGATCTTGCTGCGTGTGCGCGCATCTGGCACAGGCATGCTACAAAGATCTGGAGGACAGCGGAGGAAGGAGATAGAGGAGGAAGCAAAGGAATGGATGGAATAACTGGATCACGTTGTTACCTCACTGATGTAGTCGCGCCGTCCCTTGCGCCTTCGTTCGTTCCGGTCCCCTCACTGGGCGAAATCAAATTCTGGCGGCCAGCATCTTTGAACGAAACAACTTAGAAGTGCGCATAAATGATCGTGTTATGAATGATAAATGGTATTAGTACAGTACTTGCATGTAAATATCGTGTAAATATGTCTGCCTGATGACCCTACTAAGTAATAGAATTATAGCGTCATAGGGAGTAAATCCAAGGGTAGGTATATACAGATATATATAATGAAAGTAACTATGAAAACCTGAGGTGTATAATCTGTACTAGCAAACACGAAAGCAAAAAGTGGGTAAGTACTGCAGGGGGGATATATAGATACATGATTTCAACAAAAAAACAAAACAAAAAACAGGAAGCTGAAAGACTCGTCAAGCGCTGGTCCCAAGATCACTGTTTATACTGCGCCATAAAATTCTGCCAAGAATCTTGCGGGTCGTGCGAGGGCGACATCAGCTCGGGCGAAGCCTGAGCCATCAATACCCATTCCCATTTCCATTTCCATACCCTGTCGAATATCCAGTGTGCGGCCCATAATACACCTGGCTGCCCATGTCCATCGGCATACCCACATGGTACTGCTGAGCGAGCTGCTGCTGCTGCTGCTGCTGCTGGTGCTGGTGCTGGTGCACATGCCCCGACATCTGATACATCATCGGCACCTCCTGGGGCTCGGGCGTCACGGAAAGCCCGCTCCCAGGGTAATAGTCGCCCATGCTGATATTCACGTTGAAATTCTGGATGTGCGTGTAGTTCTGCCACGCGGCGGCGCCCGCGCTCGTGCCCTCGTTCGTCGCAGCCGCGATATACGACGTGGCCTCCGCGATGGTGGGCGACGCGGAATTTTGGGAGTTCGGGCTCGGCGCAGAGACCGAGGGCGACGAGGACGAGCGCCGGGCCACGAGTCGTGTCACGCCGCCCAAGGCCGACAGCTCGTCCACTTCGCTCTTGATCTTCGGGCCGAAGAACGAAAGCCGCGTCGCAGTCTCGGACTGCTGCAATGGAAGACTGATGCTGGTTTGAGCCATATGGGCTCGCTCCCTCAACTTCGACAAAATAGGCTGCGTCATCGTTCGTTATCAGATTCACGAACGCAAATATAGACGGAGCGAAAATAGGATACATACCAGAATCTTGCCTGCTCTGGCATGATCGGATACCCTTGTGAAAAGGTTATATGCTGAATCCAGGTGCGAAAGTGCCGAGCGCGAAAGCCCATCTGCGATTTCTGCGCGATAGATCCTAGGACAATCTACATATGGGTTCGTCAGTAAGAACAGCGTTCCATTATAAAATGCAAGAGCAAAACACGTACAGCACACGAAAAGACATGGGTAAACAGGAACCACATTCGTTCTGTTAGTTGTGGATGTTGATTGAACAAACTCTCGATGAGCCCCACAAACGCCGTCGCGCTCCCGTAGGCCGCGAGCACCGACGGCGAGTATTTGCTTCCCATCGGGTCAGTGGGATTATCTCCAAAGCCTGCGCGAAGAAACCCCGGTGCATATAGAACAGCGCTAAACAAGACGGAAAAAATAGAAGGAGTCAGTGTCATGTGTTATTATGCATCAACCTAGAAGGCGGCTGAGCTTACTCATTTCCTTGATTGCGAACGTAATATAGCGCTGCATGGTCAATTGTACGCTCGGCTGCTCGACTTCCGTGCTAACCAGCTTCGCCGCTCCGAATCCTGGAACTTGCAGACTCGGCGGTATGTACCAATTCCGCACCTTCTTGTCGAGTTCCTGGACAAGTTTGTAATTGGGGGTCCGTGCTCCGAAAGCCTGATCGTGTATTACGCTCAAGCATTGAGCTGAAAACCTATGTTTCCATGCAGCGACTGATGAAATTTAATAAATTATACGAATAAGCAAAAAGAGAGATACTTACAACTCATTTCGAGCTCGCCATTTTCAGATTTTGTAGGCTCGTGTGGGAGCTGATTGTCGATATGCACAGAAGACAGAGAAGGCGGACGTCCAAACGTCAACTCTGTCACAACGAGGAACGGATCAGTACCAGTTCTTCATCACGGACATTGGCTCTTCCTTGTAACGACTGGAATTGACATACCTGCCACGAATCATAAGTTAGGAGCTCGTAAAACAATTCGCGCCGTTTTCTCGTTTGCTCTGGGTCTAGATTCCACTTGCCACTGTCGCGGTCTAAAAAAATTGTAAACATCCAGGAAATGAGCGCAAGTCGGGATGTACGGCATCGCTAGTGCAAACACTCACGTAGTCCAATCTAGAGTGATCGTGAAACAAAATCAGCGCTCAATCCAAAACGGCGGCACAAATGCGGCAAAGAAGAGATGACAGAACGTGGAGTTGTGGGGCGGGCGCTCGTCGGTCGCCGGATGCTAGGATGCATATCCAACCGCAGCCAAGAGGAAAAGGAAACCAGAGTAAAGAAGGCAAGAGACAATGTACTTACACTCTGCGCCAATTTTACGACGATGCCCATGATCACCCACCGCGCGCTCGAAATTTCGGACAAGAACATGAAATGGCACATCAGAAACTAAAACAGGTTTGAGTTTAAAATGAGCGCTATACAATTAGTTGCGTTAGATGTGATACTACGCACCAGAGCTTGGATACCGATGATTGATTGCTCGTCTAGTACGGAGTCGATAGAAAGCGCAGTGCGGCCGTAGTGGTATAGTTGCATGGCCTCCTTGGCATGCGCAGATCTGTCGAGGTCGACAAGTGTTCCAATGGCAAGAACAAGCCAAAATAGTGACAGTTTATGCGCTTTGATGGGTTCTAGGAAGTTGTCGCCTTCGTAAATTGGACGGAATATTGTTTCATAGAAATCTTCTTCTGGCACTGGAGTGTACCTACACATAAGCGAAGTCAGGAAAGGCCGCTCATTTAGCAAGGTTGACTAACATCCAAGCGGCGTGTTTGAAGTAGATCGTGGAAAGCCTTCTTGCTGTGTCGATAGAAGGCAGCTTGCTTAGGAGTCCTTGCCATACGCCTTCTCGTGTTTTTCCTATTGGGGAGGCAAAAGGGAACGCATAGCTAAGCCATGCAGGGTCTGACGGCTCGGGGGAGTCGTGTACACTTGACGAAGAGTCGTCATCGTCTTCGGAGCCTTCTTCATTCTAGATTGTGGGCATGAGACAAAGAATTGTTTTCGGGAATAAGTAAGTTCACCTGAAGGAGATACTGGAGACGGAGACGGAGCCGCGGATTTCAGCGGAAATATTAGGTGAGACTAATGGGCGAAAACATACCCATGAGTTCGCGGTTTGGCCAAAAAATGTTGACCGGCCGTCGTTGGATATGGAACTGTTAAAATAAGAGTTGATCAGTCATCAATGAATAAGTGGGGAGATGAATTGAATTCTAAAGCATATTCCTTGCTATTGGTAATTGCTGACTTACAGGGAGCCCAAAGAGTCAATGGTATCGTCCACCTCGGGTTTCTCCTCCGTTGCGGCATATCTAGCCTTTCACGCTCGAGCGGCCTTTTGATTTGCAGGAGGTCCTGACTGAGAAGGGGGTGTGGGGTGTGGGAGGTGCGAGCATGTGAATCTGAGAGGCCGTCTTCCAGCTGACGAACGCGGTTCGCGAGGACCGTGATCTTCTCATGGAGAGCTTCGGTGTTCGCGAGAACGAATCTATAAGAATAGTAATATGTAAGTCTTGAAAACTCTATAACCATACGCATGGCTGGCGCACCTGTTACCCTTTCCCGTAGTGAGCGAGCCTAAGAACACGCGAACAAGCGAGCGCGATGTCAGTGATGGCGGAAGGCGGAAAGAAGGTATGCAGGGCGGAACAATGCATACCTTCAGGACAGATAGCTGCGCAACCCTTTTTGACACAATTGCTGTCATTGGATCGACATCATGATCAGCTCCCGAAAACAACTAACACTGGATCGGTGGCGCATGAACTGCATACCTGCAGGGAAAGGCTCGGCTGCACCTAAGTAGAATGACAAGGCAGCATCAGCGCGGGCGGGGTATGTGGGCTGCACAGAGGCTTACTTGAGCTTGAGCCTGACGCGAGGGCAGAAAAAAAGGTACTGGTTCAGGACCGGAATGAGCGTCAATCAGGGAATGAGCGCGCGCACCTCCGACATTCGGCACAGGAGAGCGCCACGCCGCGGCGCTTCGGCTGACGAGCGACGAGGGAGCTGGAGGGGGAGTGGGGGTCGTCGCGGGGCGAGTAGGGGGGCGACGTGGGTGAGGGCATGGTGGGGCGGCGATAAGGAAGGGCAGGGGTATGGGCGAGGATGCTATATAGACGGGCCCAAACCACTCCGTCAGATCTTCCAAATGAGGACAGTACAAATCCGGATCGATCTGCCTTATATTACTCTGTTTGGCCATGCTTGGCTGCGCCCTGGCAAATTTCCGCGCCCTTTTAACGCGCGATTTTCGCGCTCTTTTCCTCATCGTTTCCTTCACTTCGTGAGTCTCCCTTCTCTTCCTTCTTCATCTCCTTCTTTGCAAGATGAGACTTTTAGATGACGAGTCTGAACCCGTCGGGCAGAGTTTCTCTGTTTCGTTGGAACGTGACGACTCAATCAAATATATACCATTCATGCTTAACTGATCTGTTTTTCCTCGCCGACGTCGTTGCCTTGTCGCGCGTCTGGCCGGTGACAAACTATGCAACCTTTCCATCATTCATTCATCGCCAATGCGATTTCGCGTCCAACTTTGACTGATTGCGTCTCTTCTTTCTTAGGATTTTCCGTCGCACGACATCAGTTTAGCCTTCCTTGCCATCTCTCGCTTCCGCATCCGCAGGAAATCATCCACAGAATATGCCTCGATCCGACGACGATTGGTCAGATTCGGACGACGAAGATTTGTCCCAAGTAGAGACCTCTGTACTGTTAGGTGTGCCCGACGGTGACGTCGACGATGAGGCGGACAGAGTAGATGCTGCCGTCTCTCGTATCGGAGGACTTCCTGTACGAGCATCCTCAGCCATGCATTACCACCTACAGAATGTGTTGACTCATCTTTTTTCTATTTCTTCAATATATACTTTCGTCGTACAAAAATTCCACAATCTACCTGCACTTTCCATCTCCAAAAGGCCCTCCTGCCCTCGCGTGAACCTCCCATATCTTCATCTCACTGCAAATCATGTTCCCAGCCAATGGAGTTGCTAGTCCAAATGTGGTGTCCGTTTGAGGATAGTCCAATGGACAGAGCACTATACATCTGGGGTTGTGCCCGAAGCGGGTGTCAAGGCAAAGATGGAAGGTATGTATTAGATTTCATATCACCCCAACTGCGGGGTATTTCGGAGAAACGCGACCGCGGAAACGCGCGCACACACACACGCCCACAACCTCGCTTCTCCTGTCATTTCTGCTGCCCACTCTTCGCACGACAGACCATCTGACGACCTTAAATATAGTGTGCGTGCGTGGCGAGGCCTTCGAATCAACGAAAAATATGCCCAGAAGCTGGCTCAGAAACGGCAGCGACAGCTGGCCCGCGAACGGGAACGAGTAAAGGCCGAAGAGGCGCAAGCTCAACTCGAGGCGCAACGGAAGAACTTCACCGGGGGAAACCCTTTCTCTGTAAGTATAAATTTGTTTCCTGGGTATTTCGGGAGTCTATTGCATTCTGCGTGTAGTCATGAGCTGACTGATAATCTTTACAGATGGGGGGTAAAGGCGCTGGTAATGCGCCAATGTTCGGCCTGGGCGCTCAAATCTTCGGCGCTCCACCATCGGTATGTCAATGTGTCCGTCCCCGTTTAGGGAATTTTGGTCCTGATCAACGTGCCGGTATTTCAAAGGAGGAGGCAGATGAGTCCGGTAAACAAAAGCCAAAAGAAGAGCAAGGGGATGCAGCAGAAGATAAAGCAGATAACGATGACGCTGACGATGAGTCTACTGACGAAGAATTACTCACTGCACTGGCTGCAACTTCGATCTCAGAATCAGCATGGAAGTCGGCGCCTTCATATCCTCCGTTGTACCTTTCTACTGTATCAGAATACCTCCCACCACACCGAAGCCGCGTCTACCAAAGGGTGTGCAGGTAGAAGACCTCGGTGATGACGACAAGAAGGACAAGGATATCAGCTGGGCGAAAGAAACATACGAAGACTCGCTAGAAGTGGACCAAGTGTTTGAACGATTCATGAACCGGGTCAAGCATGAAGGGGAGCAATGCGTTAGGTTCGTTTGACATTTCATTTCATCATTCATATGCGCGAGCGACTAAGAAGGTACACTAGATATGAACTCAAGGGCACACCACTGCCGTTTGGGAAGGATAAAATATTTGATCTGCTCTGGCCTGCCCCACCGCAAGATCCCTTGCCAGTGACGAAGCCTGACTTTAAAGTAGTGCGCGACCAAAAGCGGGTGTACGATGCATCTGCTGTGCCCAAGTGCCCTGTCTGCAGTGGCCAAGGGTATTCGAATGCCAGCTCGTGCCTAATCTTATCAACGTCCTTCGCCCCGCGGACGAAGAGAAAGGCAAAAAGCTTACGGACGAAGAAAGGCGGAAGGAGGTGGAGAAGGCGCTCAAAGGGGGGGATAAGGACGCGAAACGGGGCATGGAATGGGGAACTTGCATGATTTTCTCGTGCGAGAAAGACTGCTGTGAAGAGAACGGCAAGGAGGTGAAGGAGGCGTGGCGGGAAGAGGCGGTATACGTGCAGTGGGATGTGTAGCGGTGTACATTTGTCAGGGTCTATTAATTGTAATCGAATCATTGATGAGTTTGTTTGTTGGTTAGTCTTTTGGTAAGTCATGCGGACGCAATACGCCCATTATTGTCTCTCTTCCCTTCAACTCATCTCCGCATCCCCTCTCACGCGTTAGCGCCCTAGGACCCACCAACATCATGGCTATGCCATCCTATCACATGTCGTACGACCCGCTGAGTACCAATGCGCCGTATAATGGAAACAGCCACCACCTTGGCCTACAGGAGCTGTCGTCAGGCGGGGTGGGGAAGTTCCCTCACACCCGGGCGCAGCTCTCTGCCTTTGCGCGCCAATACAAGCCCGCTGAGGCCTACGAGAGCGACGCGGAGCAGGACGAGTACGGCAGAGTGCCACAGAGCCTCGTGAACGAGGTTGTCTCGCTTCTTGTGGAGGAGCGGGAGGACGAGCTGAAGGGGCTGCTGAAGCGCACGTACTTGATGGACGAGGAGAGTGTATGTACTGCAGCTATGCTACGGTTCTATAGTGATGCTAATGCCGGGCATAGATTGAGCAGAATGTGCTGGACCTGATGCACAAGCACCGCGACGACATTGCTGGTGTGCCGTTCCTCTTCCTAACTCCGACGCGCCGCCCCATTTCGAGGCCGTCGTCTCGTGCATCCACCACCAACTCTTCCCGTCTCTATCCTGCCCGCCCAGAAACGCCCTCCTCCGCGCCAGCCTCGCCCCTCGTCAACGTCTTCCGCAGGCCCCACACGCCTGCAACATCGCCTTTGGCCCCTATGGGAACCGCAAAATCCGACTACTCGCCCTCGTCCTCGCCCGTGTTGGCCTACGCCCAGGCCGCCCAGGCGCAGTTCACAGCGTCCCTGCCTGCGTCGCCCTTGTCGTCCCCTAGACTACTGAATGCGAAAGCAAACGAGTTCCGGCCCATACCCCGTCCCCTCTCCGCCGCCGCCACTCATACTGGCTCTCTCCTTCGCTCTGATACCCCGTCGCCCGATCTCTGGGCCCACAACTCGCCTCGCGCCACCTCCAATCTCGCCATCGCCGCACCTCTGATTGCTGACCAATCGTCCAACCGCTCTTTTACGCCCTCTTCATCGCTGCGCTCCTCCCATCGCCCTAAAGATGAGGACGACGAGGATGATCCCTTTGACCCGTTTTCTTCGAACCCCATCCCATCGTTTCACTCGATCACTATATCTGATTTTGATACATACGATAATCCCTGGTCCACCTCGCCTCCCAACGCCGACCCCAATCAGGGCTACTTCCCGAGCATGGGGTATCCCTACGGATCGCCGGAGATGGGCGCTCTCATCCCCGAGCCCGAATCCGAGGAAGCGTCAGCGGCACTCACAGACGGCATGACGCCCTTCGACGTCCTTAGCTCCGTCTTTGGGTCGACTTTAGCGCCCTCGGAGCTGGAAGAGGCGCTCGCGGCTAATGGCTTTGATTTCGACCGCGCGATGGCGTGGCTCGTTGATCGATCGCTGCCTCCTGCTCCGTCTCATAGCCCGCAAAACAGGATGCAGCATATGGGCGCGAGAGTCACACTCGTGTCGAGAGATGCTGCGGGCCGGGGTGGGCCCGCTCAAGCCAATGGCGCAAGAGGCAGCTTCCAGAGCGCAAACAATAATGGGCGGCCCGCGCCAAGGTATGTTAATGGACGCCCTGTTCCCGGTGGGAATAGGGTGTGCAGATACTTCGTTGCTGGTGAATGCCTGAGGGCGGACTGTCGATTCAGGTGCGAATGTCATTTTACTTGTGCGACAGGTTTTCTGACACTTTTTATAGCCACGATCTCGAACGTGCCTTGTGTAGGTTCTGGCTTCGTGGAACTTGTGCGAAGCAAGAAAGCTGCGAGTTTTTGCATCACCTTCCTAAGGACGTGGATATCTCGAGTCTGAATGCTGCTCTGACACGGGCCAACGTGCCTCCGGGAACAGGCCCTCTAGCAGCGCACACCGTGAATAGCCCGCCACCTGATGAATTCCCAGTGCTTGGCTACGAAAACCAGTCTGCTGGGAGAGGCCGCAAATACGTGCCCTACAACGACCCCGGAAGGACGAGATTCTCCGCTGCCGTCAAGAAGCCTGCCCACAGCAGCTGCAGACGGACGACACAGGCATCTCGAACAATGTTAATGCGAGTACCAATATTGCAGCAAGGAGGGAGATTATGGGTCCTGCTGCTGATAGTTTGCATCATCAGAACGCCATCGTGGCCCCAAGACCGTCGCCCCGCCTCAAGCTCCGCCCGCCCGCGCTCCTCCCGACGCTGCCCACCGGCGAGGCCGTCAACAGCCTGTACATGGCCTACCGCCAGCGCGCGCTGCAGCTCGGCGCCGCGCGGAACGCGTGCCTGTCCCGCGCCGCGGACGCGTGGCGCCGCGGGGACGGCGCGGCGGCGAAGCGGTTCAGCCGCGAGGGCCACGATCTCAACGGGAAGATGTCGGCGGAGATGGCGGACGCGGCGTCGAAGCTCGTGCGCGAGCGCGCGCGGATGGCGGAGCAGGCGGTGCGCTCGCGGGACGCGGTGTGGTCTGACGACCCGGGCGACCGGGGTACGCGCGGCAAGGCGTGCGGGGGTGGCTGGGTGTGTGTATGGGCATTGCGAGTGCGGGCACGGGTGGAGCCGAAGCGAGCCCCGAGGAGAGGACCGAGGCTATGTTGGATCTCCACGGGTTGCATGCTAATGAGGCGACTGAAGTGCTTGAGCAGTTCTTGCTTGCTGTGAGTTTTGTTTACTTCGATGCGAACGTGATTCTAAATTTTGTTAGCTGGAACGCGAGCATTTCTATGGTCTAGGTGCGTTTGTTCTGATTCATTTTACCATTACTTGATATTTATCATGCCGTTGAAACAATCTAGCATACGCTATTGTTGGAGAGGAAAAGCACACTGGTACACAGGATGTTGCCCGTGGTGCATCTCGCGCTCGACTGGCCACTGGAGTACGTGAATGGCTGCACCGCTGGGGCTATCCATGGAGCGAACGCGATGGTATCATCTGCATCGATCCTCTCACTCATTCCTCGGAATAAACATAAAGTAAGACCCTATTATTGTCAACCCATCTGCTGTACGTTAATCTTCAATCACAGAAAGCTAAATAAATTTGTATCATTGTTGAAAAAGTAAATCGTGAAACCAAAATGAAGCACGCCTGTCTATTTTTTTCTTCTGGAGCTGGGTGTAATTGATTTGTGCGCTTGTACATACATATATGAGACTGGGTAGAGTTTTCTCTGTTTTATAGCTGTACTCACTTAATATTCTCCCTTGTTTCTCTTTTCTTCTGGTGCTGGTGCATGCGGCCGCATTAATGGTTATGTATTGCCTTTGACCTTTTATTTTTGTGCTTGATAGTAAACAGTGTTTATACAGCGTGATTTCATCTCGTAGAAATGACAACTCTAACATGAACTTGAGGTGATATGAATTTCAAATGACCCCGCATTTCACACGTGATTGAGATCGTAGTTTCCAAGATACGGACTCTGGTTATTTCGCGCTACACTGCCAGAGGACTATTTTCCTCTCTGTCCTCCAGGAAATCGGTCGTCACCACCCCGCCGTGGCCGATATCGTTCTCCACTACCCGGAGTTGGATTTTTGAAACCAACCCCCCGCAACGGCCATAGCAGCCGTCTGTTGTCTTCGTGTCAGCCGCCCATTGGTATCCATATAGTCTCGTGAGAGCACTGGATTAGACTGGTCGACGTTCTATATCCAGCTGAACAGCTGCATCTAAATATGCCTCCATCTGTTGTTCCATCCATCGCCTCCTCTGGGCACCATTCATCCTATTCGCGATCTGCCAGCAACGCCCGCAGTCCGAGCTTCCACGAGGATCCAGAGAATTTCCACCGGGTCGAATTCGAGGCGCCGTTTTCTGCAGAGGCTGACTCGGAGCAGGATCGGTTGCAGACGGCCCAGCAAGGGCGCTTTTCAATTGATTACAGCCTTGAGCTCGAACGCGAACTGGCGATGGAGAGCCCACCGGACACACCTGCGCACCATGCTACCGCCCACCCGCCAGCATCCACAGCTCCACTCTCGCGCCGATAGTCGTGTTAATGACGTCTCTCCAGATCCTGAGGTGTTGGCGCACATTGTCACGCAGCTGCGTATTTCGTTGGCCGACATGACGAAGGAGAGGGACGAGCTGTTGAAGATGTTGGCAACCGCAAGTACCCAGGAGGCGAACGCGAAAGACGCACTGCAGGTTATGACAGACAAGGCACAGAGGCGGAAGAGGAACTTACGATACTGAGGAAGAAGACGAAGGAGGACGAAGACCAGATAGCTTTGCTGAGGACAAAGGTGGAAGAGAGCAGGTACGATTCTCATTTGCGAATGTCAAATATTGTTCCTGATTCAAGTTTGCTCACTGTCTGCCACTCTCGCTTCTTAACCTAGGCGGGGTCTCATGCGCCTACAAACCGAGAATAGGCGCCAAAGCATGGCGCCTATCGACGTAGCTCGTGCTTCCTCAGTGAACTTCACATCCTTCACTAGTCCGCCCTCGTCGAAGAGGGCTTCCTTCGTCCCTTTAACAGGTTCTTCGCAAGGAAAATCTCCCGGCCATAGACGCGTTACGTCTGTCAACGATATCGGCTTGGGCGCTTTCCCTACTCCAGACCAAACTCCTAGTCCGAATATGCGGGCTTTTAATATCGCTTCTGCAGAAGCGTCATTGTCCTCAGCGCCCGGCAGCTCTCGCAGATTCTCTGGATTGTTCGGACACGCTCATTCGGATGGCGACGTGTTATCGCCTCCTGCAGCTGAAGCTCCACCTTCACCCAATATGCTCGAGCTCGAGACATTACGGAAAGAACTACAGGCCATCAAAGATCAATTAGACACCGCCCAGCATGAGCTGATAGAGGCCAACGAGGCCAAAGAGGCTTCAGAGACGTGTGTCATCGCCCTCCGAGAATTTATCGCGGAGAACAACGTTGGAATCCATGAGTCTGCGACAGGCGTGAAGCTGCCTCCTCCGCCAGCATGACGACCGGCGAAGAGTCCTCCACCGAATCCAAGAAATCGGGAAGCGCGTGGGGCTTTAAGCTCTGGGGCAACGGCGCTGCGGACCCGGCGGCAAAGTCTGGCATCGGGAACGCACCGCACTCAGCCGTCCCTGTGGGCTCGTCGCCCATGGTCGCCACTGCGCATATGCCCCCGCCGTCCGCAACTATTGCGCCAGCGCCTCTGTCTCGGAAACTAGGTGGCTTTTTCAGCTCCCGCTCGACGAGTATATCCTCGACTGCATCCCTGCCTCAGCCACTGGCGCTGCATCTGCAGACGAATGCTGCGGCGAACCAGCTGCTGTCTCAGCGAGACTCGATGTACAGCCATTCGGATGTATCGAGTATTGCTGAGCCTATCAGCCCCGGGAGCGACATCAATGGGCTCGGGACCGCGACGTATCAGTCGAAGTCGCTGGCGGCACACCAGGAAGAGGTGCTGGTCAGGGACCTGACAAACTCAGAGGATATTTCTGTGCGTGTTTCCATGTCTGGGTCGGATGTGGAGCTGCGGTAGTCGTCGCATATAATCGATGGATGTCGGCTGTAATAACGGCACATGCTTCGTAGGCGAGGTTGGGCGCCTTCGGATTGGACCACTCTACTTTTTCCCTCTTTTTTCTTTATCTTTTCAGACTGCATCACCCACGACACACTCACGATTATGATATACCTCCTGGTACGATACTCTACTAGTTCAGCCTTTCAGGGATCTTTCCAGACGGATTAGTTATGTTTATGGCCAATTTATGGCTCCGCTATGGACTATACATATTACATACCGGCTACTCTTTTCGTTTTGCCTTATGGAGCCGATACATTTCTTCAGGTTATGCGTCATGTACGCCAACACTTTAGGGCCCTGAATATCAGTCATACTCTAGTTCAATGTACATTTTACATTGCACATGTATTATCTAATCCTCCCCATGATAGGTCCATGCGATCGGGAAACAGAAATGGTAAGAAATGTTCCCAAAAAAGAAGGATATCTGGCGATCGTTAAACGTGGCTCCCTGATCTCGATTGCTTAGCACCCCTGGTGTGATTATAATTATTTCCTTTTTAATTAAGCGCCCAGCGCGCCCAGCGTCCGATTTCTGGTCAGGACGATGGAATAGACTTTATCAGTCAGGCTTTTGATCATTATAAGAAACCGTAGATGTTATATCATGGATGTTGCTAGTCGTTGGATTCCGCAGTAGCCAAGGAGGTAAATATAGTTGACGGTGCGTTCTGTTCGATTCATCGGCAGTCGGGTTTGATCTCCAAAGGCTAATATAATATTAAATATATGTATGTTGACCGGACTCATCTACGATTTGAAGAGCTTGCATCAGGAGGGAGATGATAAGTCCCAGTGAGAACACATGGTGTTTGATTACCGTGGTTTCGGAAGATGTTTAGAGCGCAATGTCAGGAATGGCATGGCGCCTTCCTCTCGTTTAACGGCGTATCTCGCCGTCTGATAGGAATTTCTCCTCAAAGTCCCAAGCCTTACGATATCTGTAATGCACGTACAAGGCTTTTTAGATAGTTTCCGGTAATACGGGTGGCTGCGGCACATGTACTAGAGTACGTTCAAAATAGTTCCAGTAGATGAGAACCAGTGTCCTTACAAAGAACAAAGGCCTCTGGTAAGTTATCAGCAGGTCTGATGCTTTCATGGAACTATGGACCGGGTCGTGTTTTGACAAGTTTCAGGGGTGCGTGTACGGACCCACTTATGACACTGACCACCCAAAGGATCCGGCGACTCCGCTCTTCCCCCACTTAATCCTGGCTTGGACTTGGAAGAGCTTCAAACCCACCAATGAACTATGACCATTATGCGAGCATGTGTGCATCTATCGGTTAAACTTCTGCGATAACGATCGCATCTAGGTTCTGCCCCGATATGTATTCTCGACTCCTCTGGACAATTCACGTTGGATCCAGCAGACCTGGAGTCGGACATTATGCTAAATACCGAATCGAGGCTAGTCTTCTAGGCTAACGATATACTGACATAGTATACTATTCACTATTCACTAATGGTCCGGTACTGCTTCTTGGCTTTATATTATTGTACTGCTGACATTAAGTAGAACTTGAAATAGATGTAAGTTATGGCTATGAGTTACCGTCGTAACCGATCCAGTCACTAGTTGTATTACTTGTATTACTTTACTGGCATGAAGTATTAATGACATCGATGAAGGCCAGCTCGGACTCTGACTGCAGCCCACCAGATCAAACACTTCATAATCATGTCAACCACTGCACTGAATTGCCCACATAACCAAAAAAGGTGCAATTAGTTTAAATTGGTCATGGGGATTCCGGGGCATTTGCACTTTGAATGATTATTCGAGAGAGTACACTGATTATTTAGAAATTTGTCTTTCGTACATAGTGCTCAATCATAATCTTATCGCACAATTTCCTGGACACACCGCATCGGATTTGAATATTTGTCTGCCCTCCGATGTGTAGTATTATGTTCATTTTGCGATGCGTTTGATCATCTCACACGCATGCCAAATACCTGGGGCGCATACAGCTTTTCTATACAGGCTGAAAATAAGTGTTCAACTTGATCCACAGTGATCCGAAATGCCGATGACCATGAGTTATGCTGCTTGGCAGTTCCGGTGGTCACGGAGGAAGTGCAAAACCAAGCTGCGACGAACTGTTGCAGTTTCGCCGCTATGTTCAAGCGCTGTCAAGGGTGTGTGTATAGAAGGAGGGTACGGGGCATTTACATGCTGGTCGAATTTTTAGGCCGATGTTTGGAATTTGCGGGCTGGACGCAATTAAAGCGCTAACCTGATACATGACGCTGTAAATGTATAGTTGTTACAGATAAAAGAGCAGCCACCATCAACAAAGAATCCTCGTTCACTCTGAAACGAAGGAGCAATTCAGTAAGCTCAAGGTCCAGGGCATATTAATGTCAGCTGGCCAGGATGGAGAGCAGTTCAAAGTGGCTCGATGCCGTTGGAGCGAAGCTATCGACAACATTGCCAGAAACAAGGTAGCATGGAAGTATTTGTCAAGGCACCGAATCCTATCCATATTTGTCCCCTCTATTGCTAGCATGGGTAAAGATGGAGCGTGCCGTGCCACCTTTGGCTCAAGCAAATACTGTGCGTAGATGGTTCCATGCGCTATCTATGATTAGTTTCCACGAAAAGTAGGGCAAGTAGTGCAGATTGTGCAGGATTAGCACAGCTTTTGCCCGCATTTGCCGAGGAAAGCGAATCGGGGATGGAGAGAGCGTGGCAATCTCCGATTCTTATTTGAGCGGCTATCTGAGAAGAATCGGGCCCCAACTTGTCATCTCGTATCTTGTCTTCTTCTCCCATCTTCTCCCATCCAAATGCCTCCCAGCCCGCCCTACGATAGGAGGTTAAATGGGCCCAATGGTTCCGATAATCCTACTAAAAAGCGCAGGAAAGGAGCGACTCGTCTCAGCTGCGCAGAATGCCGAAGGTATGGCAGGAATATCTGCGCTATTTCATACCACTTTTCTGAAGTTAAACATTTTCTCTACATAGATTGAAGCTGCGTTGCGATCGAGTGATACCGTGCAGCTCATGCGTTAAAAGAGGGTGCGGAGCAATCTGCCCTGATGTAGGTCTCTTGCCTTGTGCCAGGGTTTATCTAACCCGGCCTATCCTCTAGGGATCCCTTACTACGGGACAAGGGAATCGGTACGAAGATGTGGTGTGATATCGCTACTCTGCTAATTAAATTTTTTAGGTTTGTGCTTGCGTCCACACAAGAGCTCCATGAAAAGATATCCGAACTTGCCAACCGCGTCCGTGAGCTAGAGGACGCACTGCGCGCATCGCACCAACATTTGTCATCTGAGCCGCATCCTCTTCTCGCGGATGAGCTTCTCAAAATCAAAGCGCCATTGCAGAGAGACGTTAACAATACCAAGCCTAATGCCTCTGTAGTCATCAAAGAGGAAGAAACCAACCCTGATGTCGTCGATGCCTTTGGGACCTTATCTATCGCAATGTCTGGAAAGACAAAATACTTCGGCCATACTGCGAACTCCTGGGTACGTTTTTCCCTTGTGTCATATCGATTCACACCATTTACTCATTCATCTATCTGTTTCCAGTATTTCCTCCAAGTGAGTGCACAAACAAAGGCTGTGGGGTCGAGGCTTTATTAAATTGTGAAATTCTATTTTTAGAATGAACTACCCGAAGAGGATGAACCCGACGACCATCTGGCAGCTCTGCACAACATCCTGCCTCCTGAGATCCTTTCACGCGCAGCATCATTCCCTATAGCTCCATTCTCGGTCAGTGGCAATGTTGGGCTTCAAACACTCTACTGGTACCTACCGCCGGCGGAGATGGCGTTAGAGCTTCGGTCGATATACTTCACCCATGCCGCATGGATGTGCGTATCGTTTTGTTCTTCGCTCTTCGGTGTCAGTGACTGATTACCATATGCTCGATGACAGGTATAATCCTATTAGCGTCGATTCGTTTGATAGCGAAGTCTACTCCTCATTCTACAATCAGAATGTAGGACCTCTACCGGATGACCCTCTTCTTGCACACCGCCTCTCCCTGATGTTCATGATCCTGGCCATTGGATCGCTGATGAACACCTCCATACCTTCATACAGCATTGATGCAGAGAAATATCACCAACTCGCCCGAGCATCCCTCTTCCATCATTCGTTCTTTGACAACCCAACCATCAACGCCGTGCAAGCCCTGGTAAGCAACCCATGATCGTCACCTAATGTTTGGACACCATGTCTGATAGAAACATCTCGTTTCTTCTTTTAGTACCTGATGACTTTCTACCTATTCCTTGTAGATCGTCACGGGACGAACTCCGGTGCTCGATGGGCCATGATGGGGCTTGCTGTCAAAGTGGGGCAAAGCGTAAGTTATTTTCGTGTCTGGGGTGATAAAGTCACAGATTAATCCGTAATCATCTTATTCTTCATAGATTGGACTTCGTAAGCTGCTTATTATGCATCGTTATTTGTGTACCCAACTGACCACTTACTCATCTTGTTGCATGTAGATCGTGACTCTGGAAAATGGAAGGTTGACCCCATTGAAACGACCAGGCGCCGAGAATTATTCTGGGAGCTGTTCACCTACGATTCATGGCAGTGCTGGACATTTGGACGGCCTCCTTCATTTTTCCCGCCCCATTTCGACTGCAAGATGCCATACTTGGAAGATAACTCTGACGAGCACAGCTGTAAGTGGAAACTCATCTGCCACTGCTTCGACTCTGAGGATGCCTTTGTGCTAATTTTGCATTGTTTAGTCCATGCATGGAAGCACCGCTATTCGTTGGAATGCATGACTCTTCTGCATGACCAAGCCTTTGGTGCCAAAATGCCGACCTACGCCACGGTACTGCAGTTGGACAGGAAACTGCGTGCGTTCCCTGTTCCTCCCGTACTTCAAGTTGCTGGTTTCGGGAATTCGGAGCCGCGCCAGGGCGGGTACCCAGAAACGATTACGCTGACACTGCAGCGGCATATCGTGTTAGCGATCCGAGAGATGAGTACGTCACAGCCATGTTTTCTTTTCCCTTTCAAAGGTCCGGCAGCTGCTGACGGTCTTTTCTTATGTTGCCGTTGAATTTAGATCTGCTCTATCTGCACAGGAGCTTCTTCGCCCGGGCAATTAGTGATCATCCAAAGGACCCTTTGGGAAGCCCTTATGGAACATCTGTCATTGCTGCTTATCGAAGCGCAGGTTCTCTGGTTGCGATGATGAGGAACCTGTATACGCAACTCAAGGAGCCGAGTGAGCGAATGTGGTTCCTTTGGACGCATATGTTCTCTTGTTCGGTGAATATCTCTTTTTGATGTATTTTTCATGGTGGGGTTATTGACAGCTCCGATCAGATCGTCTTAGGATCGATAGTGACCCGATGTCCATCCATGAGTCTGGCGCCTTCAGCACTAGTCCAGCTGGATTCGGCATGCGAGCTCTTTTCGAAGGCTGCTCGTGGGTTCCGCGCAAACAAAGTTCTGGTATGTGTAATTAATGGGTTGCGGTGGTCCTCGGAATTAACGGATTTGTAGAATATCATGCTCCACCTACAAGAGAAAGCACACTTCAGCCTGGAGGAGTTCCGACGGGGCAAGGATTCTCCCTCGCTCTCTAGAAATCCTACATCCGGGTCGACAGCAGCCGACGGTGACGATGATGAGCTCTCTGTGCTCGGCGGCAAGACGCGCCTGGTATCGAAGAGGGAGCCATCGTCGCCCATCCTCATGGAGCGCTCACCTGTCTCGCAAAATCCCATCGTTCCTCTGCCGTTGTCGCCCGGTGTTCATAATCAACTTTCGGCGAGTGTCCTGGAATACTTGAAGTCCTTCGGGCCATCTGGTCAGCATGCGGATACCATGTACCCACCGCAGGCGTCCACAAGCCACGGCTCGTTCACTGGCAATGGTGCTGGGTCTTCCCCGACGCAGTATTCAGAGTCGGATATATCTCCGGTCTCTATGTACGGGATGTCAACGATGTCGTCGTCGTTCCACTCAGAACCTACGACGTACATCCAACATCAGCCAATGCAGAACATACTGCACAACAACAACGTACAATCTGGATCTTCGGGCGGTTGCGCGAAAGATAATCATGCCAGCTTCCCGCAGTACTTCCCCGTTTACGATTATGGCTCTTCGTCGGTGAATTATGCGAGTGGCAGTTCGTATACTGCTAATAATAATGACCACCCCCCGATGCTCGACACGAACCCTATGCCTGGTCATCGACGCTCGTCTGGATCACCGGATTCAAACATGCAGTCGACGTGGCTTGATTTTGTGAACACCATGGCTATGCAGCCGTGAGTGAAGTAGTTGACTGGATAGAGTATTTTGAGGGCTGGCTGGTCTTGGAAAACCGTGTACATTGTATTTTGCGATTATCTTGCGCTTTGCTTTCGATTATCGAGTTGTTTCTGTATTTTTCCGTTGTTATCTTAGTTATTTGCCATGCATTTGTTCAATAAACATTACTTCTTGTACGCACAGTATATCTACTTGTCCGAATGTTTCTACTGAGCGGATGCGGGGAAGCGGAAGCAATTTCAAAAGTAAGTTACGTCGGTGTCACGTGCGGGCGTTTGGGATGAATGTGGCCAATGTTTCCCTTACGCCCCTCCATCCGACTTGCATCCTTCCCACCTCCTCCCCATTCACCCTCCACAGCGCTTCCCCGTCTGTTTACCTCCTATACATACGCTGAGTGGAGCCAACGCGAAACACGCTTCAAAATATGTCGTTGTGTGGCACATCAACCAAAGGGGCTTCTTTCGGACGCGGGAGACCAGTATGTTCAACTTTTCCATAAATGCCCAATATCCTTCCTAAATATTTGATGATTCTAGATCCAGAGAAAGGTATGCTTACCGCTATGACCTCAAAATCCGCGAACGAAATGCTGAGATGTGCTTCAAGGTGGTGGTCTGTGGTGATGGAGCGTGCGGTGCGTTCTTGTGATTTCAGCGCACGGGCGCTCTTTTGTGGACTTTGCTGATTCTGTTTCGATGATCTTCCAGGGAAAACCTCACTATTAAACGTCTTCACTCGTGGATTCTTCACTCAAGTCTAGTGTGTTGGCCTGGACCTATCCGCCTTCAATACATTCTCATTTCTCCGTTTCCCAGCGAGCCTACGGTCTTTGAGAACTATGTGCATGATATCTATGTCGATGAGCAATTAGTGGAACTAAGTCTATGGGATACAGCTGGTGCGTGAACGTGTTCCAACATTCTGGCTAAATCTCTGACGTTGTCTTCTTTGTCCCAAATTAAAATGTACCTTACGTTTGTGAACATAGGCCAAGAAGAATTCGATCGGCTTCGGTCACTGTCGTACGCCGAGACGCATGTTATCATGATCTGCTTCTCAGTGGACAACCCAGTATCATTAGAAAATGTTGAATCTAAGGTGACTCTTTATGACTTTCGGTGTCATCCCATTCCTCGATGTCTAATGTCATACGTTTTAGTGGCTGGACGAAATTCTAGAGTACTGTCCAGGAGTCAAGGTCCGTGATACCTGATCTTCTATCTTTAATCTGGCTAACAGCGGTAAATTGTAGCTGGTTCTTGTTGGTTCGCGTCATTTAGCTCCATTCTTGATCTTGGCATTGGCTGATGAGTTCCCTTAAGCTCTAAATGTGATCTTCGGGACGACCCCTCCATCAAAGAACGACTGAAACGATATGGAACCCATCCAGTGCAATACGAGGAAGGCCTTGCAGTTGCTCGACGAATACGGGCTTCACGTTATCTTGGTCCGTAATCTCCTATCAAGACGAAGCTTGGCTAATGTGATGTGTCATCTTGCAGAATGCAGCTCAAAGCACAATCGCGGGGTGACGGAAGTGTTCTATGAAGCTGCACGCGCGTCGATGGGCACGCGGCCGAAGGGGCCTGGGGATGGCGGGTGCGTGGTGATGTAGGATGCCCTCCTGGCTATATCCTCTTTCTTTTCTCTTTGCTTTCGATCTTTGGATGGGAACTATCATTATGGGATAGGAATGACACGCGCTGCGTTGTCTGACGACGACGAAAGGCGCATATGGACGATTCTCGTTATTGACGACTTATAATCCGCGCCGGGCGCCCTCTTCCGGGGCGTCGGGCCCTCCTAGTTATGGCATTCTATTTCTTTCACTCTGCGCGAGTTATACCCTACGGTCTCTGCCCAGTGGGCTCCTCCACCTACTGCGACTGCCTCATCGGGGGGTGTCTATACCGGCTCATTGCTGCTTGTCGGTGAATGCACGCCTATCTATCGTCAGGCTTTCTACATATCAACTACCATGTATTTCCGATGTATACACTCGGGTTATCATCATCCATAGAGCTTGCATACCATCTAAACGTACAATATCATCAAAATACGCTTCAAATCCATTCTTGGGTAGATTAGCTTTTGGAATGGTAACTTAGCAATTTTTAACGTATTCAGAAAGATGCTATTCGAGGCTTAAGTTGCATGACGAGGCTGCTGCGTAGTAGCTTTTAAGAATCAAATCTATCTAGTTTATCCTGGAGTGCGCAAAGATATAATCTTGGGTGAAGGGATTCCCATTAGCAATTTTTTGCATATGCAACTTGCCAGACGTTTGAGCATAAATATGACAGACTATGTACTGCGTTCTGCCAGATTCTGCTTGATGACAACATTGGGCGGTGCAGATAGGGCATTCATAACTTGCATAGAATATCTTTACAACGATAAAGATCAAAATCCTTCAGTAAAAGCTCTATTCGCTACCTCGTAACCCCATGGCCAGGAGTGTTGTTATGACTTCCTCATTCCAGTAATGCCCTTGATGTGAGTACCAGTCTGTCACTTAACGTATTGGTTGTTGAGAAGAATTAAAAGCAAAGATCCATTAGAAAACAAGAGAAAGAATTATACATCAGACTATACAAATATCCGCGAAGCTATCAATAACCGTATCCAGTCATCGCAGGCATCATCCCGTTCATAGAAGGTGCTTGCCCAACGATTCTAATTGATAAGATTTATATCAGCAAAGCTGCACGAATTCGAAAACAAAGATAATGCTCACCCATTCGTCAGAAGTAGGTTACCAAGCCACCAGGGTTGATTATTGGAGCTTCTGATTCGGTCTGTTCCTTTTGGGCGTCCTTCTTCGACCGTTCCTTGACCTCCTTTTCGAGTTGCGCCAACTGTAATAAAGTGAGCTATGGAATTCAAAATTGAAATTGAAATGTGCTTACCTTCTCAACCAGTGAGCGTTGCACTTGAATCTTGTATGGCATGTAGAAATCGTTAAGACCATGCTGCCATGATAGCTCTTCGACGACATCAGAACGGAGGAGATCGAAGCAGATGTACAGGAGCGCCGCGAAGCATTCCTTGTTGCCGATATCGACGAAGTATGAGAGCAATTCCTCAGCAACCTCCGTGATGCTGAGACAGCCGCCGTGATCATAGCATCCTTGTACAGCTTGTCTTGTTTTGAAAGGGATATCGACTCTTCCCAACGACCATTCTTCTTATACAGATGGGCAGCCAATCGACGGAATCTAGCAGTTCGTGCTTCTCGAGACGCTTAGCAAGGTTGATGTTGTTGAAGTTGTCGAAGCTGTCAATTGAATCCCGTAGTGTCTTGTAATCTTCCTCTTCGATGAGGAGATCGTTGTAGGCATCGTTGACGGCCTCGAGATTGAACTGGTTGCGAAATGTCAGATTCGATCAAATGGTATGTATTTATCGGTCGACTTACATGTTGGACAGCAATAAGGTAGGATCGGATGAGAGGGATATGGTCGATTTGCCTGAATGTGCGCACCACCGGCTGTGATCGATCCGAGGGATGAGAACGGTGAGGAGGTCGGTCAAGAGGGTAGGTTGTTCTTGGAGGTAGAATGAGAGAGCCTTGTAGTAGCTAGATTAAAAATCTAAGTCAATATATGAGATGCGGAGATTTATAGAAGTCCTACATTTCGACATTGGCAGCACGAACGATGACATCTTTGAATTGATTGTGTTCCCAGGCATCTGCAGATCGCTCAATCATGGCAAGAGCTGCATTATCCTGTGTGATCGAAGACCTCAGTATGTGTAGGAGGAGAAAAGACGAATCAAAACTCACGAATTCATCATACTTGATGTACAAGAAGACGAGTTCTGGCCAGAGATGTGCCTTCTCGACAGCCTTGATAACCTTGGGGATGTTGATGCGGGCAACGAAGAGTTTGAGATGTTCCATAACTAAACAAATAGTTAGATTGACGTAAAGGATATAACTTAATAAACTCACGTTTGGCAGGCTTGTACTTGCTGAGCAAGATGGAAAGCTCCGTGAAGATACCCATGTGAGCACGCTCCAAACTCAGACCAGCCTCCAGAGGCCGATAATCTCTTCGAAGTGCCTCGTCGTTCATAGAGTTGAATCAAAGCACCAACTCCTCCTATTGCAGAGGTGAGTAAGACATTGTAGAAAAGAAATGATATACTAACAGCATGCACGATGATGTTGAGACCACAGATTTGAGCCTGAGGACGAGATATGAATACCAATGCAAGCAATAATCAATTCAGGGACATACCATCGGAATCAGATTTTCTATGCATGCAGCATGCACTTGTTTCCAGACCCTGTTCGAACATAAGGACGAGGAATAGCAACAGAGCAAATTTAAAAAACATACTGTGTGTTACCAGCCTTTCGTGCACTCTCAACTGCAGACTGGTTCTCCCCGAGGTAAATCAAAGTCGTCGCGAGACGAGCCCAGTTCGAGATGCTGGTGAACAACATCTTGGCAGCCTGGTACAATTCGTCTTCGAAGCACTTCTCTCCGACCTCAAGGATGTCGGCGACATTGGTCATTCCGAGGAAGTCCTCCATGTCGTGTAGACGGTCAGTCTTCGCATATGCATAAGCAAGCTCGGTATCGATCTTGGGCTCGCGCAGGGTCTTGCGAGCCATCTGGAGGTAGCGGACCAGCTCATCGTGCTTGCCAGCGTGATTAGCGATCTCGATGACCTCCGCGAAGTTGGAGGGATCTTGGCCTTGATGTATGACTCTGGAAAGGTTATAAATTGAACAAAGGCTGGGACTAGGATTTTGAGACGTTGAATACGTACCAACTGAATCCTTAATGCGAAGACCGTCAAGCTGAGCCTTGGCAAGCCTGCTCCAGACCTCAGGTTGGTTGACCTTGTTGGCATATTCCAATCCACGATCAATCGAAACGATGTGCTCGACGAGGACATTGATAGCCATCGCATGTTGCTCATGCTTCCTGTAAATCGACAATGCTTCCTCATAAAGACCGTGCTCAGTGGCTATTCTTGCAATATCAGCCGCGTCGTAGTTCTGAAGCTTGTTGATATAGCCAACAACCTTGCCCTTATCAGCGCGAATGGCGGTGAGGAGAAGGAGGTTCTGGAGGTTCTTGTTGTCGCTGAATGGTGAAGGCTCGATAATGATCTTTTCCAGCAGTTCGATAAGCTCGATGGGAAGATCGGCTTGAAGGAAGGCCTTGACGGTGATGGAAACATCATCAGGGTCAGTGCACTCAGGCAAGGCTGTAGCAACAAGCTGCAGTGATGGTTTAGAAAGAGTAAAATGATAGATATGTCGTCAAACAAACCTGGTCGATGAGCGCACGACGGTGGATGTTGTCATGCACCAGAACTTGAGCCCAAAGGTCCGGTTGACGACGCTTGATGAGATAGCGCGCTTGTTGCTTGAACATCGAGTTGTCGTTCGTGATTGAAATCAACTCATCGTCGCATAGACCCTTAGCGTAGGCGATGTATGCAAGGTAAGGATCGCGAGCCTCACAGAACTTTCCGACAACCAAGGCTCATACAGCTGTGGAGGAAAATGAGTTAGTACTCAAAAGAAATAATATGGCCATGACTTACGTTGTTCTCCTTGAGGAACTTCTCGGGGTTGTTATTGCTGTCGATGTAGATCTTTGCAATGGCATTGTGGACGGCAGGATCTTGGCTGCCAGTTTCCTTGCGAGCCTCAAGCCAAGGAAGGATCAACTTCAACCTATTGCGTTGCTCGACCTCATGGACAAGCTCGTCAATAGGGAAATTGCCAGTGACTGAGCTCAAGAGACCCTTGATAGTGGTCTCGTCGCAATCGACATCTAACAAACCACCGACAACTTGAGGGGTGCGAACAGAGTTGACGCGCTGGACATAGACCTCGATGAACTTGGTAAGGCCGTTCTGGTACAGGTAGAGAACGAGATCGTGGACAAAGTCGAACCGATCGCAGACAATGATCAAAGGCAACTGGTCGGCAAGTTTGGCCTCCTTGAGGAAGTTTTTGACCTTTTCAGGGTTGTAGAAGTTACTCTCTCGGCAAATACGCTCGACCTCGCGGATCTGGCCAGTGCGAGTGGCGGCTTGAATGTATTTGAAGTGAACCTCTGGATCTTCGCTGAGGTTGACGATAGAGCCGAGGTAGTAGTAGAGACCCTCGAACGTCTTGAAGCTCTCGAACATCTCAATGAGCTTGATGGGACCAAGGATGTCGGAGTACTTCGTGGCGATTTGGATGACGACTTGCAAGTTCTGACGGATGTTGACGCGCAGCATTTCTTGCAAGCAAATCATCGACTGCTCTGTAGTCAGACGGCTGAAGTAGTTGACGAGCCACTAGAAGTGAAAACGTCGATGAGACAAGTTTTCGAAATAGAATAACATAATCTGCTTACTTCAGGGGAAAGACCAGTGGTATGGACGATGGCGCGCTTGATGTCGGCAATATCTTCTAGTGTTCCAAAGCCTGATTTATGTTTATGAGTATGAATTTGAAGGTGAAAAGAAAACTAAATACATACGCGTTGCAGCAAGCCAGCCTTCTCGCACAGGTTAGCGATCCGTGGACGATCGTAGTGAGAGAACATCTCATTGCCCAAGATGGCATCCGCACTTGAGGTGCATGCACGAGGTTAAGCTCCAATAGACGAGTTTGCAATGGCCTTGTTCGGGCTTGTTTTCCTTGAGAGCATCCAGCAAAAAGAAGTGGCAGGTTGGATCATGTTTTGCGACATGAAGATGTCGACGACCCGCTCGATATCGACCAATGGGCCACCTTCGTCGTTCGCCATTGCGCAGCAAACTCCGCGCCTTTCTCTGGGTTGGTGCGCATAACGTGCTGGAGAAGTGCAACATAGTCAGGTTGATAACCGACTTTCTTGGAGTACAGCACGATCTTGTCCATTTGACCGGTTTCGGCGAAGCAAGCGACGACCTTGTTAGGGATGTTGGCGCGGAGGTAGACGCTCAAGGCAAGAGTCATATCGTGGAGGCGAACGATGTCACCGAGGTCCTCGCTGCACGTCAACTTGTTCTCCTTCAACCATTTCTCTAACAATTGCTTCCTTCCTTGTTGCAAAACGGGGCGTGCAAGCTCGAGAGATTCGAAGTGGTTGAGCTCTCCCTTCTCAAGAAGAATACCGAAATATGAAGGATGGGAGAAAGACCACCAGGAGGTGCGGGTGCTTGCTTGAATGATTCGATAACTGCAGCTGTGCGCAGGATACCCTAAACATATAACTTAGTAACCATGTCAATTAGGAAGAATAACGAGCTTACCCTAGGAGAGTTAGCTGCAATTTTAGCAGCCTCGCCGTACTGGCCAGCACCAAAGAGCTGCTGGTATTGCTTGACATAGAGATCATCTGCACCAGGCAGATTCGCACGGCTGGCAAGCTTGAAAGCGAGATCGGTGTTGTTGAGAATTGTGAGGATGTACGGAATGATAGTTGCTCGTCGACGTTGACACTGAGAACTTGACCCTTCTTGTTGACACCAATGATACCGTTTGTCGCATCATGTTCTGCAGTTACGAAGATAGTTTCACCGGAGATACGGTTCATGTAGACACAAGCGCCTGATTCCAGGTCATACAGGTGAATGAAGCCGTATTTGGTGACCAGGTATACGATTCCGTGCTTCTTTGAAACCTGCATGGCGACAGGGAAATCATTGGTGGCTTCATCCGGGAAGTAAACATCGACATTCTTCTTGGTGAATGGAGCGTCTGGCGCTTGGTGGTCGATTTCAACGATATGCAGCTGTAATTCCTAATTTAGCATGGGAAGAGTAAAATTAACCATGATAGGTACGGACCTTGGCGCCTGTCGCTGTCCGTACAGCAAAGGTGAAGAGCTTGGTCGGATGCTGGTGTCCGTCTTGCTTCATTTCCGCGAAGGCAGCAGCATGTCCCTCAATAGGCTGGCTGACGCCTCGCTCTCGGCTGTACAGCTGCATCGAACCCTTAATTTTGAACGCAGAAGGGTTGGTCGAGTTTCCTGCGATACCAATAAGCACAAGCCACTTCTCATCCGGCGTGACTCGGTAATTGATGATCTGAGCGCCCGCTAGAGTTGGATGGCGGTCGAAGATCTTCTGGGGAGCTGATGTCTGGTCTGCGATGGTCCAGTGGTATACAGCGGTCTCGGTGACCATTCCAATAGTGGTATCCGATACCCATTTCCAGAACACGATGTCCTCGTTGCTGATATGCGATTTGACCTTCTGCTTTGTCTCAATGTTGAAGATCTGCAATGTACGCGCGGCTATAGGGGATATTAGCAACATGCAATATAGAGCATCGGATCGCAGTGACGTGCCTTTTAGGGCCAAAATCTTTTGTTTGGGGTGCATGATAGCAGAGTCGGCCGAGATAGGGCGGCGCAGGACATTGTTGGCATCGGAAAGGTCGATGATGACGACTTGACCTTGTTCATTAACTTTTTCACGAATGCAAATGAAATGATCAGATTCTAGTGTGAGGGTCTGCAGGGGAGCATTTTTGAGCATAAAAACACTTTATTACGCCTCAGAACGACATACCTAGAGAAGTTACGAGAGTAGGAAGTGGTTGTCACTACTTGCTGTACAGAAATGGATGTCGCGTCAACGCACCTGGAACGAAATAGAGGCGGGTTGGACGCCCAGACTGGATAGTTGGAGGTGCTCGCAGAAAGCAATTGGTTTTGGGGCATCGACGGCGGCCATGGTGGGCGGTGGGGGAGTAGTCCTTGAGGACGGGATGAGCTGCGCGGTTCGTAGGCGGGAGTGAGGGGTTGAATATCCTTGTTTGCCCCTGTTGCCATATACCGGTCACTTCCAAATATTGAACACAGCCACTCGGCGCCGGCTCTGACTCGCGCCTCATGCTGCGCAAATTCTTCACTTGTCTCCACTGAACTGCGACTGCTGCGAACTCACTGGCAATGGCTGAACTGCGAACTGTGCAATCGGGGACTAATATGATATATCATCCACGAAGACTGTCCTGGTCAAAATTTACAAACAAAATAGCGCGTTCAGCTTTGGACTTGGACAGCGCAGTCAGTTCTCACCTAGTTTTCTGGTGGTACTGTGCAAAATACCTCAGCCGGACAAACTGCATTGATTACGGCTTGAATCCTTACCCATTTCTTCAGCTCGACTATGCCGCTGCTGAAACGGCTTAGAGAGAGACGAATGAAAAGAAACTTTCAACTCGGAACTCCCAACATCTCTTTGATTATATTGTTCGAAATGTTCGACTTGCCATTGATAATGGTCTGGGTGACTTACCTACTTTTACGTTGCCTTTGACCGAATCATTATTGGGAAGCTTCAGTTGCAACGTCGGAAAATGTTGCTAGGCTTATTAGGACGGTTGCGGCGGATCCAGATATCCCAAACATGTCCTATCCCTCTAAAGAACTAGATATATCTGGCACTTGGAGGACGATTGTCGGACTTGGAGCTTGATTGAACTGTACAAGTTTTTATCTGGGGCCTGTGGAGATGAGCGTGCACCTGGTGATTACCGACTATCGCATTCGCATTACTAGTTACGGGACCGCGTCCGATATTAAAGGTAGCAGTCCACTTTGAAATGAAAAGCGTTGAATACCTTCAAATAGGAAGGACGTCACAATGGTATATTCCCATTATTCAGTTATACTTCTTAAGTCTTCATTTACGAAAGACGGAGATCTCCACCGTTCATATCGCCACAGGAGAGCTATAAAACATGTTGTGAAAGAAGAAGAAATATCAATCTCCACATCACATTTAGGATTCGAAGCATTTATAGCTTTGACTTAGCGGGAAATCTTATATTAAACTTTGAACTTTTTGCAAACTCATCTTCTACGCAAGTAAACAAAGAGCATATCATCTAGAGAACAAGCTTCAAGTAATATAGCAGTTTTTCTTGACTAAAATTTCTGTCACGCGAAGTCTGGATAGAGAGAACTGCTGCATTCAACTGCAGAAGAAATGCTGCTATCATTAGCCGAAGTCCGCTTCAATGGTAACCCCGCTCTCCCTGCCAACTATGTACTTTTCCCAGCTGGGATCTGCAACAATCATCTGTCCAAAAGAATATGACATGGGAGTATATTAGTTAGTAGATAGGTGTATGTCAGGCCTGTCCAGCTGGGAGACTTTAGAGACCACTCGATATCATTTTTCAGGTGCGCTTGAGGTCCATTCTGAATCTCGTAATTAGAATACATGAGATGACTTCGAGTTGCGATCGAAGGGCCTGAATAGTAACAAATTCTAATCATCTGCCAAAGCCAGTGCCTCTTCCAATTCGTCATCTTCTTCCATAAGAACGGAGTTAGGAATTGCAGTTCCGTAGATAAACCGCTGAAAGATAATGGCTACACCCCGTAATGATTAGAAGGATGTCAACAAACATGAAAAAGTAATGGATCGCGCACCGACATCTACAGATAACTGGAAGATAGCGCAAACCTGGAATTGGAGAGGTGAATGCTGCAGGAAAAAATAGACAGTCCTAAAACGAGACAAATGAGTTTATTGGACAGCGATTTTCAAAACAATTGCCCACTTGAAGGAGTCCCCTCCTACCCAACCGATAAGAGTCGAGCTCCGAAAACCATATAACGAACGTTGCCGATAGTTGCTAATAAAAGGTCCAGATTAGAGCCCTATTTTGAGACAATAATAGTTGCCGCGGACCTAAGAAGTTGCGGGATAGGCAAGGTGCTCTCAAGCCCCAACGCGGCAAAGCCCAAAATGTTCACGAATGTTTTTGAGCGACCGAAAATGAGGAAAAGGATTGCCTCACACAGACTAGACCGAACGGTCAGAATGACGACTATAAAGAACCCGCGGCAGACATAGCTCACATCAGACCTGCCAGGAACTCGATATACTGGGAATATGATGACCACTGCCAGAAAGATATGGGACGTGTAGAGGTACCGAGGCTTTCTGGGCTTATCTGGGGGCGATAGAGAATGCAGATATATAATAGGGCTAGCTGAGATTGCCCTGGGATTAGAAGATGAGCAAATGGAAGGACATGTTGCGACCTACTTGTGCCAGTATCATTAATATTGACTGGACCAGCAGTGCAATTTCAAAGTGATCTCTGCTGACAAGTTAGCTCCACCCCGGAGAAATGTCAAATTCATGACGCACCCCAGCCAGAAGAAGCATCTAGTAATGTTGGCTATCAGCCTAGATATCGTACATCCAAGAAGTCAGAACCAGAACGGAGTTCATATGGAATAGCATTAACAATATGGCGCAAACGTCGCGGGAGAAACCTGTAGAGTCCCTGTGAAGTAATGTAAGGTTGGCTAAGAGAGTTCGGCTGAAGGGACTAGACACGTACTTCTTTTTGACGATGGACAAGGTTTGGTCAGCGTATACCTAGAGTAGACCTTCAGCTTCTTGGATCAAAAATATAGTGCGCCGTTAATGACTGACGAGAGGAGGACCGACAGCCATGCCTATTGAGGCGACATTTGAGAGCCATCCAGGAACCATAAGTGGGTATAATGGGTAGGAAGAAGAGCGCTGGTGACCAGTTCACAAGGTAGTCGTTGAGAGAGAGTACTGACTGGAGTAGGACGCGCTCACATCGAGACGATGATGACAACGCGCTCGTAAGTACTGCGCATGATCTCCGCAAATTAGTCAGCAGTGCTCACCAGCGCGCGCCGCGCGCCGCTACTTAGAAGTGAAACACAACTTCAACAAGACTTGGACCAATCTCTCTCTACTCTGCACTCATAGTGGACCTGTCCATCTCCAAAAGAAAGTCGAATTCTTTGTGTTATGAAGGGTCGCTATCAGGACTAGCCAGACCGCGAAAACTTATGGCTGTCGTGGGTGACGGACTCTACGGTGACAGCTCGCATCCATTTCTTGTCAATTTCTTGTCTTCGGCTCTATGTATCATCAAAAGATGGATCATACATATGCAACATCCTCTGGTCCTCGATGCCCCTGCTCAAAAATTTGAAACTAGATCCTCTGTTCAGATATGTATATGTAATTCCATTCTCATTGACCAGCGACCCTCGTCCTGCGCCTAATCGTCGTTATCTGTCAGCAAGCTGTCGTGGCTCGCCTCGAACAACATGGCGTGGTTAGGATTTCTCGGTTGTCGCTTCAGCCTCTTTAACTGTCATTTTTTCGACTCATGGGAGTTTCTGCTGGGATATTTGGGCCTCTGACAGTTACGGGCAGTGACAACGACGGTGTTTTGGATATCTACCATCCTATTTTCTTAAATGACATCGGTCCGACCCTCCAAGCGGAGCACCTGGAAAGCTCTAGTCTCACCGATGCTCATGACTGGCAAGAATCTTTTCTCAAGGCTGCAATGATTGTTCCGATTTAAGAGCGCCGGACGCCAATCCTAGGCCCATCATTTTGCGTTAGCGAGGTATCGATATTGGACTGATATTGGAGCTTATTCTGCGCAGCGGCTGCTGTTGGACGACTCTGTTTTGGTGAGGTGTCCATGCACCAGCTCTGTAAAAAGAATTCTACATATACAGCTATATTTTCTCATCCCAAAGAAAGTTAGATCTGTCAAGGTATCGATATCCAATAATGTTATCTCGTTGGCGGTCACTTTATTGATTGTGGCTCCAGTTTATGGCACCTCTGTAAAACTTTTGTACCGCGCGCTGCGGTATCCCGACACCACTGACACCGAACGCCTATATACCCTGCGTCTTCAAAGCGAATCAATACAATAGAGTCGTCGGAGCGAAAGTTACAATAAGCCGCAGAGAAGCACGTTGGAGCTTCATAATTCTGATATCTCGCGGGTCTGGTGGCGGCACTATGATGAATAAATCGCACAAGCTCCCTCTCTCCAAATCACTGGTATAGTTATCCACATAAATTCACTAAAGCCGTGTCAAGACCCCCCCTTCAACGGCGATCTTTTTGGTGTTTAAACACTCCGGTCCCGTCAAATGTGGATGAGAGTTTTCATGCTTTAGAGCGAGAGTTATATTAAGCGATCTTGGGGATAAATATTGTCAATTGGTCAGTAAATTAACGTCACAGAGTAGGTGCTTTTTCTGAAACCGAGACAGTGGCGGGCGAATGGAAGGGTTTTGAAGTTACAAATTAGGAGGGGCGCATCAATTCAATTGAACCTCGGGGCGCGCAAGGTTCATTCGCTGTGTTCGGCCCAAAATTCTTTTGTAGGACAATCGCCATTTAGACATACCTTTCTCAATAGGGTCTATAGTTTATTCTATAGGGCAAATACTGAGGGATTAATTGGTTAGCCCTATGATTATTGGTGCCAGATATGTTGTTGGAACATCTCATCTAACATCTGATACAAAAGGACAGTTTGGCTAACAAGATAACGACTGAAAGCAAAGGGACTCCAAAATAAAGCGGCAGATTTAATCATGTAGTCGACAGCTCTGCGGGCCATACTATGTGGTCGAAACTTGCTCCTCCCATACTGAAGTCAAACGTTTTGACATCTTTAGGTTCTTTGGTCATTCCAAAAGCCCAGATGGACTTTTCGCCCCTAATATGAGCTGAGTACCACCAAGATTTTATCACTTTTTAAGTACAAATGTGTAGAAATAATCCGACCATCAAGCAGTTTGGAGGCAATCTCGTAGCGCAAAGGTTTTTTTCAAGGATGTAATTTAGGGTAGTCATGCGCCAGATTCGTTTTTTTGGCGGAACATAAGGGGCTCTTCCTGTTGACCAGAAAATTTAACAGCTGCTCGACCTAGTTCTTTTTCGTTCAAGACGATGTAATATCAAGGAATTCAGCGCCTTGACCTAGATTTACAACATCCCGATCATTTTCTATAGAATCGGACAGACAAAGCTGGGAATTGCATTATGGTGGGACAAAGACATAGAAAAACGGAGGTAAGTATTCGACTGGAGAATGTGACTTCAGTCCGAGAGCTTTGTAACGGGTACTTTTCAGGACGGGCTTGCATTGCCGACGAAGAAATTGAGTTGTCGGGTTGCAGAAAGCCTGGTAATTACTCAAGTAGGTAGAAACAACGAAGAAAACTCTAGTAGAAGGGTTATAAAATCAAATTATCTGTGTGACCGACTGCAAGGCAAGCGTTAGGTGAGATTCAAGTAAGATTCGGACCAGTGTGGAATTTTCAGAAATTGAGCTTTTCAGTTGAAGTCCAATTTGTAGTCACGTGCCTCCCCTTAATGGTTGTGTCGATTGATTTAATCATTTACTGAATAATTGATGCTTTCAGAATTATTGCCGTCAGCCGCCACAACGCTAGCTACATCTTCGGTATCAACGTGGTTGGGCTTCTCTTTTTTGTTCTTATCAGCCTCCAAATACCCCCACTACAGCATCTCAACTTGCATACCAATTGCAAGCCTTTCGCTAACTTCTATCGAGCGTATTCCTGATTCCTGAGCCTTGTTTGGTTGCCATTGTCCATTCAAGTCCTCCACTGTGGACCTGTTTCTACACACTGGATGACGATACTGTCTACTATACCCCTACTTGAACATTCGACGTGAAGATGTCGTCGCCGCAACGCAACGCAAGACCAGGTTCGCCAACGGAGCGTGATGCTGCAGATTTCAAAAAGGCGCTGGCAACGGGGTCGTTAGCAGCGAAAGAATCAAGCTCAACCTCTCGTATGTATCTCCAGCTTACAGGAACCCCGTTATGCTGCTGATATCTATTGATGAGCAGCAATTCCACCGATTCTGTGCTATTGTGTAGCGTCGATTCTAATGACGGTGGTGAATAAGGTGCGCTGGGCTTGATTTATTCTTCCTGAAGCTCAATGAACTTGAAATTACAGTTCGTCGTATCGGGAGCCAAGTTCAACATGAATTTCCTGCTCCTCTGTATTCAGTCTTTCGTCTGTGTAACCTGTGTAGCAATAGTGAAGAAGCTGGGGATCATATCGTTCAGAAGCTTTGATTGGCAAGACGCTAAGGCCTGGTTCCCGATCAGCTTTCTGCTGGTTAGCGTGATATACACAGGATCAAAGAGCTTGGTGCGTCTTTAAGGACTTCCTTTCGCCGCACAGTGGCTAACGCCGCGTGATGAGTAGCAACATCTGAGTATACCTGTGTATACGATATTCAAGAATTTAACCATTATTTTGATCGTGCGTGCTGTCAATTCTTGGTTTCCGTTTCCCTCAAGCTGAAGTGGAATTGCGGCCAGGCTTATGGGGAGGTCATTTGGTTTGGAGGAAGGGTGACGGCATTGACGTTTGTTTCTTTCATATTTATGGTCTGCAGCTATGCCAATTTTTTTTGGTTCTCCCCAAATTGACCCCGTCACCTAGGTAATCTCATCAGTAATCGCCGCTTGGGCAGATGTTTCAAGTGGTATTGTAGGGTCGGCACCTGCAGTTAGTACTGGATTGAGCTTGAATGGATTGCAGGTCCTGGCAGGCGCAGTTCGAGGACTCAATGTGGGTTATTTCTGGATGTTCGTCAATTGTGTGACAAGTGCAACCTATGTGAGCGTTTTCTATTCTTGTACTGAAGTTAGGATGTTAACGGGTCGGGTCACCGAAGGTCCTTTCAATGCGCAAAAGGATCAAATCGACCGGATTCTCCGACTGGGACTCCATGTTCTATAACAACCTTCTCAGTATTCCGGTTCTTGCCGTGTGTTCTATTCTTTTAGAAAATTGGGGAATAGAGAATCTGAACATCAACTTGTGAGTGACATGGTGAAATATATTGTCAACCATGTTGACCCGGAACTTAGCCCTCCAGCAACGCGACATGCGCTATTGACGGCCATTGTATTTTCAGGAGCTGCTGCGGTTGGAATTTCCTATACGACAGCATGGTGTGTGCGAGTAACCAGCAGTACGACGTATAGGTAACTGTCGTCAAGTTTTCAAGTCTGAGATATCACATCGCTGATATACAGCAACAGTATGGTTGGAGCACTGAATAAGCTGCCTGTGGCCGCTTCAGGAATGCTCTTCTTTGGGGATCCGGTTACTCCAGGTTCTGTGTCGGCAGTCGGACTAGGTTTCTTTGCAGGAATAGTTTATGCAGTGGCAAAAAACAACCAGAAGAAGACGGAGAGCAGACAGCAGGCCGACTCAATTATCCCACTAGCAAGCCGAAACACAAGAGTGGGATAACACGGAACAGCGCGGTTTGAGGAAAGACAATCAAGTTCATATGTTTGGCCAGAGTGTTTTCCGCTCCGTAGTAATTGCCCATGGCAGTAGAGAAGAGAAAAAATCACATGGAAAAAAGGCATCTGGCGTTTGATGGTATGTCTCAAAAAAGATCGGGTAGATGTAGACCTCCACGGACAACTATGTAGATGTAACGAGTAATCGAGCATATTTTATAAGCGCCTGCAGAGGTGGAGATGTGCGTAGGCCCGCCCCAGTGTCCACCTTAATGCCGGTGTCCCGCCATGTCCCGCTTGATATCATTATGAGCCGTCGATTGCGATCGTAGCGCGGATTTGGATATAGATAGCAAGGTTCGCGTTTTGGTCTTTCCTGCTCGCCAGCACTCTCAAGCCATCGTAACGAAGTTAAACGAACACCCTTGTGATACAAATAAATATCCTATACATATTCGCTTCCGGCGCTGAGGCCTTTCTTTCCGACATCTTCCTTCCCCATTCGCCCACAGCGCCTCTTGCCCAACTACTTTGATCATGGCAGCGCCGTCAAGCCTGCATCCCCCCCGCCTCGCCCCCATGTTTGCAGGGTCTCCCAGTGCGCCTGGCACTCCCGTCCACTCCATCCAGACGATGAGGAGGAAGGCCGCGGGCCACGGGGGCCCTTTGACCAAGATCTTGGTCGCCAATCGCGGTGTACGTCACCTCTCGTTCTCTTCTTCTTTTTGTAGCGCATTTTGACACAATGAAATCTGTAGGAAATCGCAATTCGAGTGTTTCGAACCGCTCATGAGCTCGCGATGCACACAGTCGCTATCTATTCTTATGAAGATCGCTTATCGGCCCATCGCCAGAAGGTCTATCGATTGCCATATGTGTTATCTGGTTACTAAAACGCGTTTTCCAGTCCGATGAGGCCTACCAAGTCGGTAAGGGCTTGACGCCCGTTGGAGCCTACCTCGCCCAGGACGACATTATCAGGATCGCCCTCGAGCATGGCGTTGATATGATCCATCCAGGGTCAGTAATCTTTGCCATCAATATTAAAATTAAGATTGAAATGACGCCCTCTTGACCCTCCTTTGCAGCTATGGCTTCTTGTCCGAAAACGCCGAATTTGCACGAAAGGTCGAGCAAGCTGGTATTGCGTTTGTTGGTCCCTCTCCAGAAGTTATCGATGGGCTTGGGGATAAGACTAAGGCGAGGACTCTCGGTGAGGTTGATTGGAATTATATATGTGCATTAATACTGATTATATGCGCGCCAAATAGCCATGAAGGTTGGCGTGCCAGTTGTACCCGGTACTCCAGGCCCTGTCGATACTTACAAGGATGGAGAATCCTTCATCCAAGAGTATGGCTTCCCAGTCATCATCAAGGCTGCCATGGGTGGTGGAGGTCGTGGAATGCGTGTCGTTCGCGAACAGTCCGACTTCAAGGACTCATTTGAACGCGCTGTCAGCGAGGCCAAAGCCGCTTTCGGGGACGGAACCGTGTTCATCGAGCGTTTCCTCGAGCGCCCACGACACATTGAGGTCCAAATCCTCGCTGATGCGGTCGGAAACACCATCCATCTTTTTGAGCGTGACTGTTCCGTCCAGCGACGCCACCAGAAGGTCGTCGAAGTCGCGCCTGCGACGCATTTGCCCGAAGAAGTCCGACAGGCCATTCTGGCCGATGCCATCAGGCTCGCAAAGAGCGTCGGATACAGGAATGCTGGTACGGCCGAATTCTTGGTCGACCAAATGGGAAGGCATTACTTCATTGAAATCAACCCTCGTATTCAAGTCGAGCACACCATTACTGGTAAGAATGAATTGTATACATGGCTTAAAATAAACGCTGACTTTATTCTCAGAGGAAATCACTGGTATCGACATTGTCGCTGCTCAGATCCAAATTGCTGCTGGTGCCACCTTACCCCAGCTCGGTCTGACCCAGGACGCCATTACCAAGCGTGGTTTCGCTATCCAGTGCCGTATCACCACTGAAGATGCTGCTCAGAACTTCCAGCCCGATACCGGAAAGATCGAAGTCTACCGCAGTGCTGGTGGAAACGGCGTTCGTCTTGATGCCAGTTCTGGTTTCGCGGGCGCACAGATTACCGTAGGCTTTAATCTTATTTGAACTTGTCTGCTGGATATTGATCGAAACTGTATCTCAAAGCCCCATTACGACAGTTTGCTCGTTAAGTGCACCGTCAGCGGAACTACTTACGAAGTCGCTCGTCGCAAGATGCTTCGTGCACTTGTTGAGTTCCGTATCCGTGGCGTTAAGGTAAGAAAAGCACTTTCACTACCTGTCTGGTGTTCTCCAATTAACCCACTAATCTTATTAGACCAACATTCCCTTCTTGTTCCGTCTTTTGACCCACGATATCTTCATTGGAGGCAAGACTTGGACAACCGTAGGCTCTTAGCTCCCCATTTTGATTTGAAATGCTAAACTTTCGGTGTTAGTTCATCGACGATACTCCTGATCTCTTCAAGCTCGTGCAGAGTCAAAACCGTGCCCAAAAGTTACTCGCCTACCTTGGAGACCTTGCCGTCAATGGAAGCTCCATCAAGGGTCAAAGTGTAAGTCGTTTCGACAACATGTCCACGCGCATCTTCAACCCATCTCTAATAATTGCTTCTCAGGGAGAGCCAGGCCTCAAGACCGAAATCGTCATTCCCAAGTTCCAGAACAGGGATGACCCCAATGGCCCTCCTCTCGACACCACTTTCCCTTGCGAGATCGGATGGCGCAACATCATCGTCGAGCACGGTCCCGAAGCCTTCGCCAAGGCTGTCCGCGAGTATCCCGGAACGCTTATCATGGACACTACCTGGCGTGATGCCCACCAGTCGCTGCTCGCCACCCGTCTGCGTACCACTGATATGGTCAACATCGCGAAGGAGACGAGTTATGCGCTGGCTAATGCGTACAGTCTTGAGTGCTGGGGTGGAGCTACGTTCGATGTTGCTATGCGCTTCTTGTATGAGGATCCTTGGGAGCGTCTGGTATGTCATTTTGTGCCCAGGATGAAGTTCTGTGCTCATCCAAATGTTTGAATAGCGCACTCTCCGTAAGTTGGTCCCAAATATTCCTCTCCAGGCTCTCGTGCGTGGTGCGAACGGCGTTGGATACACGAGTTATCCGTAAGTTAAGTTCGTTCTTAGCTGGACTTGTTCTCTGACGATTTTGTAGCGACAATGCCATCTACGATTTCTCCAAGAAGGCTGTTGAGAACGGTCTTGATATTTTCCGAGTCTTCGACTCCCTTAACTACTTTGGTATGCCTTCCTTTGCCAGAAATGTCTGAAATATTTATTCACCCTTTTATTACAGAGAACGTGAGCTATTTCGAGATTATTGCGGAAAGAAGTTATATTGACTTAATAAAAACAGATGAAACTCGGCATTGACGCAGCGAAAAAGGCCGGTGGCGTCTGCGAAGCTGTTGTCTGCTACAGCGGCGATGTCGCCAGTCCCAAAGAGACCAAGTACACGCTCCAATATTACCTCGACTTCGTTGATCAGCTCGTGAAGGAGGGTATTCATGTCCTGGGTATCAAGGACATGGCTGGTCTGCTCAAGCCTGAGGCTGCCAAACTGTCAGTTTTTGATACCACTCGGCTGGAATGAATCTAAACTAACATTGGGTTTGCCATACAGTCTCATTGGTGCCATCAGGAAGGCTCACCCAGATCTTCCTATTCATGTTCACTCCCATGATACCGCAGGTATTGCCGCTGCGAGTATGATCGCATGTGCTGCTGCTGGTGCTGATGTTGTCGATGTCGCCATTGATAGTGAGTATACGCGGTGGGTATCAGAAAATTTTGCATTGATCGATCGTTCTGTGATTTAGGCATGTCGGGGTTGACTTCTCAACCTTCCATGGGTGCCGTCTGCATGGCCTTGGAACAGACCAAGCTTGGCACGGGTATTCGCTATGAGGATATTCAGGCTCTGAACCTTTACTGGAGTCAAGTCCGCATGCTCTACAGCTGTTTCGAAGCCAACGTCCGTGCATCTGATTCTAGTGTCTTTGACCATGAAATGCCTGGAGGACAATATACCAATCTTATGGTAACATCTCACCCACGCAGATCATAGCTTCTTTTCTGATGATCCAATTATTTAGTTCCAAGCAACTCAACTGGGTCTCGGGACTCAGTGGACAGGTATGACAGTTGGATGTTGCTTTGAGCAATTTTCTCAACATATTTCTGTACAGTCATCAAGCAGAAATACATAGAAGCGAACGAACTTGTGGGTCTACCCACGTCCATATGTTCTTGAGACTGATGCTAAACTTTTTTTTGGTTCTGTAGTGCGGTGGGATTATCAAAGTCACGCCGTCATCGAAGGTTGTTGGCGATTTCGCCCAATGGATGACCTCAAACTCCTTCAGCAAGCAAGATGTCCTCGACCGTGCTGAGCATCTTGATTTCCCATCGTCTGTTGTGGAGTTCTTCCAAGGCTACCTTGGACAACCTGTGGGAGGCTTCCCAGAGCCTCTCCGTTCCAAAATTATCAGGAATAAGCCCAGGATCGATGGACGTCCTGGAGCAACGATGCAGCCTCTGGACTTCAAGAAGATCAAGGCTGAGTTGCGGAGCAAGTTCGGCAAACATATCACAGATGCGGACGTTAGTTCCTACGTCATGTACCCCAAGGTATGCCAATTATCAATTTTTTTGACAGGAATATGTTGCTTATATGTATTTTTATTTTATTAGGTCTTTGAAGAATACCAAAGTTTCATCGAGAAGTACGGCGACCTCAGGTAGGTGTTGGTCAGATTTTGGGTGGCGATATTGCTGAAGATAGATGCAGTGTTATTCCCACGCGCTATTTCTTGGGTCGTCCTGATATTGGAGAGGAAATGCATATCTCTATTGAGAAGGGAAAGACGTTGATCATTCGTCTGATGGCCGTTGGACCTGTCGTCGAAGGTCGTGCACAACGCGATGTGTGGTTCGAAGTCAACGGAGAGGTAGTTCTTTTCGGGCGAATACAGTTTCGAATTACAAACTAATGCTCTTTCTTGTAGGTTCGCGCGGTGTCTGTGGAAGATAAGAACTCTGCGGTCGAGACCGTTTCGCGGGAAAAAGCTACCTCGGATCCCGGATCTGTGGGTGCACCCATGTCGGGAGTAGTTGTTGAGGTGAGAGTCAAAGAAGGCCAGGAGATTAAGAAGGGAGATCCTGTTTGTGGTGAGTGATATCTGCCGTGCGTTTTAAAAAAGACACAGGTCAGCTGATGAGAAAACTATGAACAGTTCTGAGCGCTATGAAGGTGAGTTTTCGAAGTCAGTTCTATGATTTCTTTCACAGATAAACTGATTGTTGCATGTCAGATGGAATCTGCCGTCACAGCACCCGTTTCTGGACACATCAAGCGTGTGGTTGTCCAAGAAGGTAAGCGGTGTTATATTATCATACCCAGTATAAGCTTCTTAACTATTCTGTGTAGGTGATTCGATCAACCAGGGCGACTTGACTGTAGAGATCGTCCATTAAAAAAACTTTTTGCTGCCCAACTTGTTGTCTTGATATGTGTATTAGAATACAAAGAACAATGTAACGAATGAAAACCATTATGCACGAATCATAGTCATATTCAATTTTCCTATTGGTTCACAGGTACATACCTGCAGGGGAGCATTGAATCTGTAAAGATATCTGTTTCATGGGTAGGAAACAGGCAACCTCCATTGCAAAGCTTATTCACTTGGTATTCAAATTGGATTCAATAGGATTTCAATGGCGTTATCTGTCGGAACTTAATGTGACGATGCGGACACTCAGCAATCCAGATTTCATAACTCGCGATCGAGGAGGAATTTTCATTCATTGCTTCGTGATATTAACGGACATCTCGGATTTTTAATTCCACCAGTTGGAGCAGCGACTGCGAACTGTGTACGCATGCCAATAGACTACCTCATCGACAAGCTTGGACAAGAAAAGGCCAATTATTGACTGGTCTAGCCTCCACAACTCACGGGTGCGCCACAAAAAGAACTGGAACGACTGGCTATTGGGGCGGTAAAAACACGGTGATAAAGGAAGGGCTTCTGGGTATTCTTTTGCACATAAATATCAACGGCGTTTTCGAAGGCTACGTCGCATTGGTAACCAGTAGGTAATGCCTGATGATTATGGTACAAGTTTGGTTTTATCGAGTATTTACACGAGGTTGAGAAGGCCCGCAGTGTATTTTATGCGGTGTGTACATTCTTCGTGAAGTTCTTTGACAATTTCCTGCGAGGTAAGATGAAGAGGTAAGTACACATCCTGGGATCGTTCTCGCCAACGAAATGAAAGAATGAGGAATACACACCATGGCCGGTTTAATCTGGGACATTAATCCCACTCCAGACCCTCCCCAAACGAGGATGCGGTTGCTATCATCTTCTCGCAGGCCTTGCTCAAATTTCTCCCGTATTATAGTAATATCTTCTCCTCGATCGTAGTCGTCGACGGTAGCTATAATAGATAAATAAACAGATAGGAAGAAATTGAGCTTTTTCGACGGCCAGCGGCACGGGTAATTGCTTACCGTTTCTCAGTCCTCTTCCATCAATGCCCTTCGGCCACCCCAAAGTGTTCCTCGCGTAATCAAACGCCATTGTGCGCACTGACGCGGTGGACTCCGCATCAAGAAGGGCACGGCGCTGGCCGTCTGTGTACCTGCTCTCCGGGGACAGGAGAAAGCGCGTTCCCAGGACCACGCCAGAGGCTCCCAGGGCGAGGAGCGCGGCGACCTGGGCGCCCGTGGCTACGCCTCCTGCTGCAAGGATGGGCGGTCCGTCTCTTTCGGGGACCAGGCTGGCAATGAGCGGGAAGAGCGTAAAAAGGGGCAGACCTGCGGAGAGACCGTGTCCGCCGGCTTCATTCCCTTTCGAGAGACAAATAACAAAAGGTTAGTTAAGTTTAGATGATAGCGTGACTTTCATTCAATACGCGATGCATCGCATTGAGACTGCGCTTGCATTTTTGTGGCATTGCATTACATTGAGAAAGCCAGCAGAGTACAAGTTCCGAACCTTGGGCCACGATGACATCAGCTTTCCATTCTTTCAGCGCAGCGAGGGCTTGCGCGACGGTGGAGATCTGGACGAAGATCATGACAGCATCTGCGCTGCCTGCGCGCGGATCATGTTCGCGGACATAATTAACCCAGGCGCCTATGTCCTCGCCAAAGGAGAGCCAGATGGCTTGCACGCGGCTGGCGAGGGCGATGTCAAGGAGCTCTTTGCCTTTGGAAGGGGACTTGTCAAGTAGCCAGCAGAGAAAGCCAACACCGATGCGAACGGTGTCCTGCGCACTAGTGTGCAGAAGCTGACGCGCGAGACTTATCTCCTTCCTGAGCCAGTCCGGAGCATCGTAGCCTATTCAAACGATTCCGGTGGAAATTTGAGAATTGAGTGGATCTCGTAGATCCAATAAATTGAGGCATTTCACTGGTGAGATGATGCGAACCTGCAGCCAAGAAGCCAAAGCCGCCACCCAGCGTGACGGATGCTGCGAGAGCACCTATAAGGCATAGCCGTGGATAAATATCTAGGATGTTTGATATTGTAGGGGGTGCGGTGTACCTCCGCTGGCACCTGCCATGGCACCGGATACGATGGGAGATTTTATTCCTGAGATGTTTGTTAGGTTCTGAGCTTAATCGGATGTGTTGGAGTGAAACACATACCCAGCAATTTAGTGAAGGGTGTTTGGATGGGCGTGTTCTGTTCCATGTTAGTGGGTCAAGAAGAGAGACTAGGCAGTCATGCGATCTTAAATGAGAGGACCGGTAACAAATGCTTTCTGACGGGCACGGGCGGGCACATGAAATTGAAGAGAGACATAGCGGTGGCAGTGCATTTGCCTAGGACGTTTGTATGGCGTTGTTTGTAGAAAATTGAGAAAGGAGGGCCTCGCGCCTTGAACGTTCTCCAACGCGTCGCCCATCATGGTAAGCATTGCGATCTCCTTGCGATCCACAGTACTCATGAGTCCACTCTCTCTGCCATGCATCTAGCCTCCTCCCAAATCCAAAGGCGGAAAGATGCTTAGTCTCATCAACTGGAGACTAAAAGTTACGATTAACGATGGTCGCGCTCTGACAGGCCAAATGCTGGCATTTGACCGCCACATGAACTTGGTCCTCGCAGAGTGCGAGGAATTCAGACGAGTACGGCCCAAGAAAAAGGCCGGAGAGGAAACAGCCCCGGAACAGGAGATGAAGCGCTCGCTAGGACTGGTTATTCTCCGCGGCGAAACTGTCGTCAGCATAAGTGTTGAGGGACCCCCACCCGTTGTGGATGAGGACAAAAAGAACGCGGTGCGTGTTTACCAGACCTCTAACCGTTGGACTTCATCTCATCAGACGGATACAGCTTCCTGTTGGTCCTGGACGTGGTATGCCTGCAGGACGTGGTATGGGAATGATGCCTCCAAGTATGTGTTTTGCAGTCCTTGGCACATTCGTTTCTATTCTTTGTTTTGTTTTTTCTGATTCGGTTATCTTTAAATAGTGGGGCCCCCATCTCTAGCTCGGCCTCCTATGCCGTTTGCACCTCCAGGTATGGCAGGTCCCCCTCCGGGCTTCAGACCCCCTGGCTTCCCTCCTGGTATGCCTTTCCCGCCTCCTCCTGGATTCGCGGGCCCTCCTCCTGGGTATGTTTCTATCGCTTGGCCTTCCCATTGTTTCCCTCTTGGCTTACATTTATTTACAGGTTCCAACCACCCCAATGATTCTTTCTGGAGGTCAGTGGCGTTAAACAGCGAACGGGAAGAGATTTATTTTAGTGTATGTATTCACTGTCGCGAATATGGGCTGTGTTGTGTAACGTGTGTCTCCAATTCGCCTTTTGCTATCCCATATTTCTTTTTCATTGTTGTATTGCTTGCTAGGCCATCATCTGAGTCACACACACCATGCTGCGGAACTTGTTTCTGTTTCTGGAACCCCGACCCAAGTACTATTTGTCAATTGATACTTGCATTTTGATGCCTGTCGTCGCAGCATTGCAAGTTGCAAGTCTAGCCCACGAAACTTTATAGGGTCGAAAGCATACTTGACATCAGTATTCTGAGCTCGGTGCTATGTCTTGAATTGGCCATCCTATATAACATGTGGATGATTGCATCAGGGCGCGGTTACCAAGTACGACGTTCAATTCACTTCGCGGTCCTCTACGGAGAAATCTAAACGGAACCAATCTCATACTCTTCATCCCCATATTCACGGGAGAAGCACCCACTAAATTTGATGTCTCGTCTTACGTCCTCTCCACATCCTATGATGTAACAAGCAGTATTTGACTCGAGCGCCGTGTTATCCTGGGACCCTCCTCAGCCTCGCCAGGTCGATCTCCTGGGTGTCTAACGACTTTTAGGCGCCTTTTCACACATATCCTCGCTTCCATCAAAAATCTCTGCAGCCTGCAGGCTTGCGTGCTCTTGTGTGTGCAACCCGGCAAATCAGGCTGAACAATTCGGCGAATTGATGCAAAACTCTATTAGATGGTCCCGATGTGCTACTATTTGGTCGGTACTATCGCCACTGCTATGTCTTCCAATGTTCCTTGTCTGGAATTCTTCGTCGTTTAAAAATACTGCCCATTCAGCAATAGTGTCAAAGACCCGCTCAAAGGCCGATCGAAATCGCGCGCAAGTTGCGACTGCATTGCATGGTTTCTATGGGTTGCCTAGTCCAAACTATTGACCATGCGACGATGGGTGTCCACTGACCACTGTCATTGTCAAGACTCAATATATTCGTGTGTGAGCAAGAGCTTGTAACAACGTAGATAGAGTTCAATGGCATTAAGATGGCGTGCAATAACTATTGCATCTTGCGTCAGCGCCGGTAGATTTACTGCATAAGCATAATTGTCAGCTACCTCCTTCTCGTTATTCGAGAACATTGGTCTGATTTAATAAGTCAGCATTGCAGAGTCAGGCTTATCTGCAGCTGCAGGGTAGAGTAGTGTAGCCTTTAATTTGAGTAAGGGTTTTGAGTCAGGGTTTTTCTGGAAATGAGCTCTAAGCTGCAAGTATCTAGTAACTGCGACGACGAGGGGTAGAATGGCTCTGTCAAGCTGACATTTGGTGTAATTTCTCGAGGGAAAAACGGGGTCATGAATACAGAGGGCCAAACCTTTACCTCTTATCGCGCAGATACGAAAAGAAGCAGATTGGATAGTAAATATGAGTAATGCGAAGGCTCGCCTCCCGCGAAGTTCAAACGCCTTATCCAGCGGCAGAGTCGTATAATTGATGCCGTTGATGCGTACTTACCCTGGTGTGAGCGCGTCTATTTGTGCAACACTACCGCCGGTCCCTGATCGGGACATATGGCGCAAGCCATTGGAGGAGATTGGAGGCCACTGGTGATTTATCAGCGCGACGTGGGCTTCGTCAAGCTCCAAAAGGTCAAGATAAGTAATAAGTCGAGATACCGGCGCTACTCGTGATGGCACAAAAATAGATGAATATTGAATGCCGACGTCCGTGACGCCCGTCGCTTGTGGGGCACCATATAGACATGGAAAAATGTTACCATGTGTCTATGTTAAAGCGTACTTTCTAAGCGCTGTGTGCATCTCTGCGCATCTTCAGCGTAGATATGTCCTGGTATGTCCTTATATTTGGGTTATCAGCAGGCCTTGTGATTGTTAGCTATGGCAGTACGCTTGGATTATGCGGTATGTTGCTCTATGACGAAGACTGATGAACGGTGAATAATGTTTTAGAGTGAGGTACGACGGTACCGACATAAGGAGCGCGCAATCAATGTGATGGTGGCTTGATTTACGGAGGGCGCGACAAGATAAAGCATCCGAAATACTCAAATACTCATCTGAAGGTGAACATTCGCCGGAACTTGGTCGCAAGTATGTATTAACTTTGGTCTGTGCACTGGCTTAACGACGTTTGGAAGGTCTTGGAAGGTGGAGTGAAGGATTCGCGCCCGGTGTCCAAGAGCCGTTAACAAAATGACTGGACTCTAGAGTCATCTCTGCGTTGTTCCGTTACGCGACCTACGCTAGTCTCGCTTTGTCTGCCATATCGTCATCGTTCAGAGTATCAGCTGAATTCAAAGGTTCAATTTCAATACAAAGTGCAAGGCAGAACGCGTACATACTCGCTCAGAGCGCGTGAGGGTCCCGCAGTAGCATTGAAGAGTTTTCTTGAGTCTTGAGAGTTCCAATCGAAATCCCGCTCCATCCAGGGCCTTCCGGGCTGTATCAGGCGTACGCGCTCGTACTTACGCGCTCGGGCAAATTGAATATTGGTTATTCGAATAAAATCAAATGAACCTCCTAAAAGTAACATTTCATATAACAGTTGTTCCCATCAGCTGCCCAGAAATAAACTTTATCCTGATTTGGTAGTATCGGGCTCGGGGTGAAATTGTGAACTAGGGGATCCTGATCATGAGATGGGAAAGGATGGAGTCAAATTGCCATTCGCAGTGGCCGTGGGGGCAGATCCAAAGGCAGGACGCTACAGGACGTCCAGCGTGTCCGGCGCAGGGTCTTGCAACGCATTTGTTGCAAGACAACCCCGCGCTCCATCCGAGATCCGTCTACTATCTCGTCTGTGTGTCGGACGTCGTGTCTGCGTGACAAGAAATAAACTTGAGGGAGACAACATGGAAACTTTCTGGAAATGCAGACACTCCGGTTCCGGTGAATGAAAATTAATATGATGATAGAGTCTTGGAGCTTCTAGGGACGTGGCCATTCATTGGAAGGGAAAGCAGGGGTATGTTCAATTGGGAAACTGGACGTGCGACAGGTAGATACTAGATATCACGTTAGGGGAGCAGCTGAGCAGGGTTACGAGCGCACTATCCTAACGAGGCAGTCCCCGACGCAACTGGAGTCGATTTGGTAGGGCTTGCATCCCGACATCGCATCAAGATGACGGTGAGTAGTGAGTAGCTATAGTGATGCAAGCTTGGAAGAAAAGCACAGCGGCCTCGATTACCTCCCTATATCAGTTCTGCTTGTGTGAAAAAGACCTCGAGAAAAGTATAGTAGTTGCATTCCATCATAATCTTATCATTTTGAGCCGCATAGACTGACAACGCCATCCACAAGGAGGTATTTAACTTTGAAGGCCAGGACAGGCAGGCACGGTCAGTGGCAGGAGTGTGCTGATGGTCACGAGTACCCATTCCTAAAAGTGCGGACATAATTAGGAAGAGGAGATATATCCGTCAGGTAGGTGTAGAAAGGTTAAGCTTGCTTAATCGCACCAGGGTTACATCTCGAAAGCTTGTAGCGTTAGGGGCCAGCTGATGCGGAAGCGCTTGTCTTCGGCGCTGCGTCCTGATCATGTCAATTGTTTAATTATTGAGGTTGAGCTCAAATGAACTCGCTTATAAATCGCTTGATGGATGAGCGGTGGATCAAGGCTGGGCCGCTGTCACTTATAAAGTTTGACGAGGAGAGGATAGAATGGATCGTCGCCAATCCCGCCTCCCGTTTTGTACAGTCTGCGCAGAGTTGAAACAAAAATTAAGTGGCAAGTGGTGAATGCAACGTCACTGCGTTGATGAGATCGTGCTAACCGTGCGCATAAAGTGGATTAGAGTTAGGATCGAGATCGACCGCCATTATTTATGCTCTAGTCAGTATCAGCTGCGACTTGCTATCTATCGGACACTCGAGCTTGTTTGAACCTCGAAGAGAAGGTTATCATTGCAGCTTGTGAATCTAGACATTTTCTTACGCCATCCATGATGATCATATCTTCTGACGTGCATGGTTCGCTGCGCAGTTGTTGGCTCCGTCATCGACAAGAACCACGAGACTGTAAGTTGAGTCCAGACTCTAGAACTTGTAAGTAGGAGATCAAGGAGGGCTGGCAGGATGGCAGTCCTCGTAGTGACTGGGGCGATAGGCAGATCATGATTCCATAGAACAATGACACTGTGATTTGTGCCCCAATATCCATCCTATACTGTATACTTGCATTTTTTTATGATGACAGTCGATGATCGCAAAGGCACGCTTGCACCGCGTATGGCCATAGGCAAGCAAAATTATTGCATACAACCCCTTTCATAAGTCATAGTTGAATACTCTGGGGATGGGGTCTGGACAGCTTATGTTTATAGATTTGCTTGACAGTCACTATTTCGGCATTCAATTCAAGAGCGAGCGCGATGGGCGCGTGGGTCCCAGGTAAATGCGTGCGTGACCGGCCTGTCAACGCCAATATTAATGCACTTGACTTTTTTTAAGGGTTTACTTTCAGTCCCTAGCTTTCGATGTGTTGCGGATATGCGGCATGGGTGAGAGCATCGCTGATATTATGCCGCCTCGGAGGTACGTATATAAAGGCTGATTGTTGGAGCCTTTACCAAAATCTGCAGGTAACGCAGAGCAGAGGAAGGTAAAAATAAGCAGGCAAATTCGCTCCCGACGCAGGCGGGTGGGAATGCCTAAGAGGCTACGTTATCTATTAGCGAAAGCACAATAGAACAACGATAGAACAATGGCCTACAATGGCGTATTGTGTAGACCACTACTTACCTCACACTTTCATTAAACGCCGCATTGAAGGGAGAAGAAAACAAGCTCTGAACCGTGTCAGACCATGCCCTGCAGATCACCAAGCGAATGTCACAGGATGGCTAATGTGAGAAGGCTTCCAAGGTAGACTTCCCTCGGCCGCACTCGCAGCCGCGCGCGCTTTACGCGTACGCTGCGCGCATTAGGCCGTTTACATATGACTTACGGCATCCGGTCACTTTTACCATAATGGGACAGGCGCGAGCCACGTTCCATGATGGCGGGTGAGTATTGCCTTTTCTGGAGCAGAGGGCCCATCTGAAGATTGATGCAGTTCTCTGATGCGTTCTTGCGGCGAGAGTACTTGCGGGCGCATGACCCTTGAGAGGAAGTCCTGACCTGTCCTCCTGAGCGAGCTTGAATGAGTCTTGCATTCGCCGTCCGAGCGCGCATTATGCGTGTGGAGCGTGCTGCGTGCGAAATGGTCCCCAAACTCTTCAAGTGGTGGGGCGCGTGAGGCAAAGTGAATGCGGCACGTTACAGATATAGTGACTTGTCCTCTTGTAGACTGCGCAGCGCGCACATTAAGAAAGCTCCAAGTAGCAAAGCGGTGGCCGCCAATCGCAGCCAAGTGGGTATGAGGCGCCGGGGGAACGAATGCGTCTATCGACCAGCCGCCAGGTGGCGAAATATGACCATCCTTCATCGCATTCACAGCCCAAGGAAGTAATCATGACAGCATACTTCGCGGGATCGAATTGATTATTCCATGTTGAAATATTTGCGTCTCGGAGCGCGACCTGAAATGGGCGCACGAGTAAATCGGATGCGGACGAAGTGGCAGAAGGACGAGATGTCTGTGTCGGGAAGGAGTCCTTATGCAGCGACGATGACCGCTCCCGGGACCTTGATTGGACCTTGAGACTTTGGTGTGTGATGCATTTTTGATTCTGACCCCAAATAAGTTGTTTTGTGACTTGCGCCTGGAACGTTAACTTTGCCAGTGTTCGCCTGCCGCAGCCAAGGCGAACAACGCAGTTTTGGCTCTGTGTGGGATAACAGCGAGTCAAGTTGTATATACATGACCCTAACATGGGGTTGCATACTGTCGGTCGACAGACAGGCAGATGCCACCAAGTGGAGCCAGCGCCAAGGTAGTCTTCCGGAAGCTGGACACGTATCTCGCAGAAGCATCCGCTAGCTTCAAGGAAGATTTCGCGTATTCAATTGATTCTGTTTTCTTAAGAAAGAGGAAGGAAAAATACAATGATTGGAGGCCGAACATAGCTTTGGGGTCCCTCCCATGGTCTTTCCCGGGTCCTGCTGAATAGATCTCTCTCTCAGATCCATCCAGCGTCTGAAAAGGCATACCTTCGTACGTGATCTTTTTGCGCAATGTAAATATGTATTGGATGTGTATGTAACGGTCTCTTGGCATGTGGGAGTGAGTCCTTGATTTTTTTTACACGCAGAGCAGATCCCTTTTTTATTATTATTGGCCCTACTTGAATACAGAGCAAGTATGATGGCTCTTCTAAAACTAGTACAGGTAGCTTATGAGAGAGATGTGCTACTAGGATGTGTCGTGCAGTGTTAAGGCAACACCCGTGCCACCAACGTGCCATTGTGGCGCCCAACTACGCACCCCAAGTATCGTAGTTGCGAAACTGGCTTTCCACGATCCACAATAATCAATCGAGTTCTACATTATTCTGGAGCGTGTTCTGTACACGCTTTGAATTTTCACACCGCTCAAACTTCATGTCAGTAATTCACTCGGCCGGTGTTCTTCGACGACTTGGAGACTACAAGAATAGCACCAACGCCGAATACAATCTGCAGAAATTTCAGTGATCTTTCAGGAATCAATTCAGATCGATCAAGGTAGGACGTGGAGTGGAGTATGTACTGCAGGAGCTTGCTATTTATGAGTTGCTATTGCTGTTACTACTGATATTTGCTTGATTAGTCTTGTTCGATGTCTATTCAGTTTCCTCATTTCCTCATATCTTTGCTATTAGAAATATTTTATTCCTGGCCCGAGCACTACACGACGTTTGTCATCTGTTGCAATTGCTAATGATACTATCCATAATAACCATCTTCTAATCAATCTAGCTGTTGTACAAATAAGCAAGCATAGGTCCCTGCGGACAAGTTTTACCGGAGTACTTAAGTACTACATATTTGATGGACATCGACGATTGATGCCCATTTTAATGCCTATAGCTATGGGTATATTGACAGCCTTTTGACATGATACATCGCCATTCAATTCAGGTTTATTATAGTCCCACCGGGCGCAGATGGTGCGATGTGCGTATGTGACAGTAGTCTTCGTGGAGTCTCGCGGAGTGAATATAATATATATATACCTGTAGCTTGGCTGGAGCGGCAGCGCTTTAGTCCACCAGTGGTAGCTGCCAGCAGCGGGCGTATGGCGTGCTGATCCCAAACGTGCCATCGAGCTTTATTTACCCTCTTGCATGCACGCGCGCACCTATACAGTCTAACATTGGACGCTGTATGTTTTCTCTTTAGAGTGGGCAGGACGCATGTATTATACCACTTATGGGCGCTGTGGCAGAGCTACACCGCGCGCGCAGTGTGGGTCGGGGATCGGTGCGCGTGTGTGGTGACATGACAGGCTGTTTGAGTTGGTTTTAAATAAAGTTGGGAGCGAAGAGATAGTATAGATAGCCCGGGGTGCTGGGTATTACCGCGATAGCAAAAGGTAGTCTATAGCTATGGACGCGCCATTTATACCACATCGGCGCGAGTCCCAGGCAGGGAAGGCGCGCCGGCGCACGCGCCACGCACGCGCAGCACGCTATTGGCGCCCCAACCGACGCCGACGCGGCCTCCGTCCGCGCTCTTCTTCCGTCTCTATTTTTTCTGGCATCAGCGCAGATCAGGGCATTATCCGAAGCCTCCGCGCACGCGCGTGTGTGTCAGTCTGCAGAAAATCGATGTGACGAGGGAAGATCCCGCTGGGGGGCTGTGGCGATATTCATAGCCCGAAGTTACTTACTTAACGAGAGCTTGTTTTGATAGGTACGGTATCGTTTACGCGGACGACGGCGTCGGGTTCGTGAAAATTTGCAGTGTTGGCATGCGATTAGTTCTTCCATGGCTTCTGGATCTGATTAATGAACATTGGCTGGGATGATGGCACGCTGGGATCTAGAAGAAGACAGACAGACAGATCGTGATGGACGCGGGCGTGAGCGTGAACGGGGGGGAACAACGAAAGAACCTGAAAAGACACAGACACTTGGATCCAGGCAGGCTCTGAACCCAGGCGAACCCAGATATATATATGTCGACAGAGCCCTTACCCAATAACTTACATAGTCATAGTCTTCGACGCCGCAGGCCCTCCCGGGTGACGTCCTGCCCCCGGCGGCGGCCCTTGCGCTTAAACGAGCAAGTGCCATACCCGGCGCGTGTGTCCTCCTGGACCACGCGTCCGTTACGGGCAATAATGACCCTCGGGCGGTGGAAAATTCGACGCAGACCCGTGGCGCTCCCTCGGCGCCTGGGCGTGGCTGCCCGCAGACGCGCATCCAGCCCGCATTTATGTTGTCTGTACCTGTACTTACTTATCAATTGGCTTGGGATCGGTGAAATCGCACCCAACGCCGCACGCCCCCGATGCACTTGCCTCCAAGTAAGTTCTGGGGTTCTGCGTTGGTTCTTGGATTTGGGCACCTTGATCGAAGGGATTCAGCGCAGCCCTCCGAGTCCAGATACATCTGCGTGTGGGGGTATTAATACGAGGGTGATGACGACGAATGCCTGATGCCCGTCATTATAATATGCCAGATCGCCCAATGCGTGTTATGATAATGTATTCCAGGCTGGAAAATGTGCCCTTCGGTGCATGGCGCTTCGCGATCGAAGGCTCGATGGGGAGACGTCTTTGGCGTATGTGCTCACTAGTCACTATCGCTACTGGGAGAGGATCTGGGCTCGCGAAGCAGAGAACCCCCCGCAGTGCGCGTGCGTGGGCATGTAGTACTAGGGATCAAGCACCGTATTGATATTCGTCGCGTTCCGAACAGAAATTACAGAACCCATGCTGTCTTTGCTCATGTTGACGCGAGGGGAGGAAGGGAAATACTTCGGCGCTTGCGCACGCCCTCCGTCGACGGTCGATCGATTGGGTTCCGGGTCGTTCGATAGGGTTTGGCTTTGGGTTTGGCTTTGCAACAACTTGTGCAAGTTTAGAAGTAAGGTGTGTGTATTTTTGTTGTAGGCGTCGAACGGCTGGAGCGGAGGCGCCGATCGCGCTTCGTGCGTTCGACGTCAATCCTATGTATCGTGTACGTACCGCAGTATGCTACGGGGGATGACACTTAGTGTGCGCCTTATTTTCTAAAGGCCTGATTGTGCCACCGTCACCGTGCGTGGCAGACAGCCTGTAGTCCCGGACGGTGGACTCCCGTAATCAAATTAAAACAAATTAGACGTGCGGCATACGGATAGGATAGATCATAGTGGTGGGTTATTTTACTACTACAAGTCTTTCTAGGAACCAAGCCGCGCATCTCAAGCCATGGGATCCGTGGTGGGCTTGTATGTTTCTTTTATGGCATTCCTCGACTTCCTTTTTTCTTGTTCTTGCCCTCGTCTTTTTCCTAGGTTATTTTCAGCGAGGGTAGAAAGAGGTCTAAAACGGGGCCTGAGCAGCGCAATATCTCTCATGTTTCCCACTGCCGCGATAGAGCTCGGGCCCACATAGGCCAGAGATAGAGATAGAGGGCGTCCGAAGCCTGCTGATGGACAGCGCTTGTTCTGTCATCCGACGCACATACGCACAATACTTACTTCGGTTGCTGCGCAGATCTTGCAACTTGGCCTTCTACGCCGAATAACGCACCCGTCTGATGATGATGGGGGTGCACAGCTGATGATGCTGAAGGGACTGATATGCATACACCCTGTTGCCGCACCCTGTTTGACACTTTGCTTGACAGTTCATAACTTAATTTTTTCCAAACGCGTTTTCCGAAGTTCATATTAATTCAACAGCGCATCCGAGGCTTAGTTCACACATTCACGGAAGGCAGCGAGGCGTCAAGGCGTCAGGGATGCGAATGTATTGGTACAATGGGGTAGGGGGCGCGAGCTGTACAGATGATGCGTGCTGTCTAGGTGTGCGATGCAAGTATGAGCGAGAGAGCAAGAAGAAGAAGAAAAGGAAAGGAAAACTACGACGGCGACGGCTGTGAATAACAACGAAGCGACGGAAGGTAATAGTGGCAGAATAATAACGGCAGAAGGGTGCGGCGAGTGTGTGTGCGGCGCCCATTTGCATATGCATAGGGTGGTTTTGGGGTGGTTGGGTATGACTTTTTAGCGGAGTGGGGTATGTGGTGCAAGAAAGGCAATAGGAGGGAGGAAGTAAGAGGGAGAGGCTAGTAGGTGCGAATGCGAATTCGAATGGGGGCGTCGAAGTGGAGTTGAGGGTTTAGTTTTTTGCAAGGGAAAACTGGGTGATATCATGTGGTGGGAGGGTGTGTAAAATGCCGTCCGATCCAGATCATGGAAATAAAGATGAGCGCCGCGCGAAATTCTATGCGGTGGTGTGGTGTACATAGTCGGAGAGAGAGAGAGAGAAGAAAAAATAGACAAGACAAGAAAACGAAGTGGAAAAACACAGACTGGCTGAATCATGCAGCCGCCCGCGACTCCTTCCTTCCGCGTGTACGGAAGGACGGGTGCTCATCCCCGCAAAAAGTGTGCACGCGGGGCAGCCTCTCGATGAACACATTTTCAGTCTGCCATGAGCCTGCGACGGGCGCTAGCATGGCCGGCAGGTGTTTGCGGGAGGCGGACTTTTGCAGCATTGCTGCAGGATCGTTCGCGAGGATGTGCTGCAGATGAGGGTAGTGCCTCGCGGTAGCTGCTGCGAGGGCTGCAGGAGAGGGCGACACCCAGGAGCGGACGACGTGCTCGTCGGCATTGGGGGCGGGTGTAGGCGCCTGACGGCTCCCTGAGGAGACAATAGGGACGGGGTGGGAGAGTGGTGGGGTGGAGAGGGCGAGAGAGGAGCCTGTGGCTGCGGTGCAGAGGGACGTTTGGCCCATACTGGCGTAGCCTGAGGGTGCCATGGAGGCGGAGGAGGGGTGGCGGCGAGGTGTGAGGACGGGGGTGGAGGGCAGCGGGGCGGGCCGTTGTGGTGTGCTCATGGAGAGCGTTGGAGGTACGGCGCGACGGGGCGTCTTGAGGAGGTTTGGGGGGCGAAAGGACGGGGTGGTGGGGCTGGCACTGGGGCTGGTGGTGGGCGAAGGTATGGGTTCTGGGTCTGCGGGGGGTGCGCCGTAGGGGATGTCGGCTGCCCAGGCCGCGATGGCAGCGTCGTCTGTGGCATGTTGCGCCATTTGTGGAGGGCATTGGGTTGGGCGTCGTGGACGTGGACGCGGTGAGTGTGTGCGTCGTCGTCGTCTGGGACGTAGATGTATGCGGTGGGGCGTGCTGGGGCCTTGCAGGCGTCGGAGCAGTAGGGCTCTGGGCCGTCGAGGCGACGTTCGCAGGTGAGACACCAGTCGAGATCAGCGTCCATGGCTTATCGTCCTCCTCCTCCATCCCAGACTTATGTACAAAACACAGGGATCTCGATCCAGATCTCCATCTCCACAATTCAAGCCCCGCCTATCCCCACCCGTCACCACTCGTCACGCGTGACCTGCCAAGCCTCCTTCCCCCAACCAGCAGCCCCCCGCCCCTCTCGGTCCTCCCCGCCCGTCACGCCTCGCGCGGCGCGAGGGGGGCTCTCCCCCGCCCAGCAGTCTGGTGCACCCCCGTCCATTTATGGACCATTGCCATTTTGGGCTCCTCGCTTCTAGAAATCCCGCCCATGGGAGCTCATCACAAAGAAGCGCGCCCCCTGCCGCCGGATGCCCCCCGCCCCCATGCGGCCCATCCCACCACCCACCGCCCCCCGCCGCCTGCCCGCACGCCCAGTCCCAGTCCAGGCCCCGAGGACGCATCCCCACCCCACCCGTCCCCCTCCTCCCGTATCCCCTCGCATCTCCCTCGCCTGCCTTATTTTCAGCCCCGCTTCTTTCCTTGATCTCGCCAATTCGCGGTGCTTCTCCTCACACGACGAGGTAGCGGACACTCCTCTGTTTCCTGCCCCGTGGGAGCGCCTCTCCAGCCACCCACAGCTTGTCTAGTCATGCAGATGCTCGCCTCTCCGTGGGTCTGGGCGGAGCAACCCCAGCCTCTCTCCATTTACCGCGAGATGCCTGGAAACTCTGTTTCTGCGGCTGCGGCCATGCCGTCCACCTGCGTTTTGGGTCCGTTCACAGCTCCTGCTCTGGGGCTTTTCTTTGGTCGCCGACGATCTGCGTGCGCCGCCCGAGTTTCATTCATGCAGGGTGGCCCCGCTCGCTGACTTTATCTGGTTTCAACCAATTTTCAAGCACGAGTCATTGACTGACTGACTCTTTCATCATCATCATTACACGATTCTGCCGACGCCGTGCTTGCTTCCTTGCCATGGGCACATAGAGTCAGAACTGATCATCAGCACGGCCATGCCCCCGTTGCGCGGCGCGACGACTCAGAGGGCTGGCGTGCTGCGCTCGCACGCGCACACACGCGCTCTAAACTCGGACGCGCGGAGACCCAGCACGTCTCGCGACGCACTGCGGCTGCAGAGGGCTCCCAGGACCCTCGTATAATTAAAACCCCATCCACGGCCCCCCAAAATAGCCCCCCAGTGGGATCTTATGTTGTGTGTGGTATGCACATAGTGGATGATAGACGTCGATGGTTTGATAAATGGTACTTATCAATGGGTAGAATTAGAATCAAGTGTGCCGTCATCGACAATCATCATCAGAAGGGTTCGAGGGTGGGAGCCCTCCGGAAAAAGTGCGTGTACGAAAGGCCGAGGGAGGGCCCGCGATGCATGTGTGTTTTTGTATTTTTATTTTAGTGAGCTGCAACTGTTGGACTACGCTACCCGGCCGTATGCTTCAGATGGCGGTGATGGTCGTGGTGTTGAGAACCTTTGTGTTATCGACGATAAGTGTGTCACTCACTACATACTTAGTACCCCATTTTTTATTCACTTTCTTCATAGGGTAGATCAGCACGGAAAACATTACAAAAAAGATCGGCATTACAACATTCTGTGAAGGTTAGCGTATGTTGTAAAGTATATTCGATAGACCAGTGAACGAACGAAGCATAAAATATTTACAGAATCATCCTTGACGCCTTCCAGCCCCTTCCATGCCATCCATCGTGTGATAATGCTTATGTTTGGATAATGCAATGATACTCGGATGATACTCTGCGACATGGTGTGAGTCGGCGGCGATGGCGATTCCAACACTTCTCCTTGCCACGCACGCACGCACCCTCCGCTCTGGCAGAGTTTTATTCCAGTTTTATTCCAGTCTAGACTTGCAGATTGCGACCTTCTAGCAGTCTGATGCTAGACACACATGCATTCAGACAGGTCGCTAGTCGTACAGGAATCAGAGGGCGACAGCATCACGCGTGCCGAGTACGGACAGACGGTCCATCAGGAGTGGTAGTTTGTGTTCGCACATACTATATCTGGCAAATAACGCTTCGAGGTAGTGCGCCTATAAACCCTGAAAATAGGTGTGTACCTGGCCTGGTGCTTGCGTTATGGCGCGGGCAGGACATCCGGGCCTCTGGCAGGCGTCGGCGATTGGGCGCGGTGTCTGAATCGTCCTTGCTGTGTTTTTGTTTTTTGGGAAGTGGGAGGATGTTCGTAATAGGGAGATCTGGTTCTTATTAATCGCGGAGACAAGCCAAATTGCTCTGCACGCACTAAAATAATCAAGTGCACAAGCTTGCAGTGATGGGCCATGGTGAAATTCCGGTCTGACACTGGTCGTGAACTAAATTTTATTCCTGCGAGTGCGAGAAAACAGAGGGCGCCGCGCCGTGGCATCCGACTATGTTACTACATGTATTATAATATAACTCGTTATGACTCTTGCTGATGAAAACCCCAGAAAAAACTTCAAACAATTCAATTGCGCGGTCGCGAACCGAGCAGGTGCAGAGCCAGCGCCGGAGATGCAGATGCGGATGGGGAGGTGTGTTTATTATTAAGTACGCCAGGCGTATGCCAGGCGGAACTGAACTGGGGAGCCACGGACGGACGGACGGACCACGGTGGAGTGGGTGGGTGGGTGGGGACTGCGTGCCCAGTGCCCACTGCCCAGCGAGGCGCGCCACCAACGTGCCACTGCGCATGCACCCCGCGCGTGAACAAGGCGTTGGAGCAGCTTGGAAGCCGCTTTGAAATTTAGTTGGATCGCGTTAGCGTGAACGAACATGGGAAGATGGGACCTATGTTTATTCCGCGCAGGCTGGGAAGCCTGTACGCCGCGGAGTGAGTGCCTGCGAGTCCGTGCACGCTGGGCGAGCGGTGCGCGAAGGTAAGGTCCCCTACCGTAATCGAGCATTCGGATTTTAAAAATAGCCGCGCTCTCGTTACAGGAGAAATTAGGGCTGTCAGGGAGTAGACGGTGGTAGAACAGTAAATATAGACTGCTTGCTTGCGTTAGCGGTCAGAACTTGAGAATCCCAGCGATTGACGCCATGTCAGGACAGAGAAGGCAGCGGTGTTGGTGAAGACACACTCCGATGCGAAGAGATGTGCCGCAGACCCAGATCCTAGGAATCGGTTGTGCACGTCTGATGTGTACCCGTGGACGGAGTAGGTGTTGGTTGATACAGAATACTGATTTTTTATAATAATAAACGCACTTATGAGAGTCGATACCGATGCGCAACCACAATCTTGCCTGTACAGGCTGCATCTCCGAGACCGAGCTAGGTCTGCACTGATGAAATAACACGGTACGTCCAACGCAGCCGTGGCAGGCAGTGGAACTGCCGCTTCAGATTTGGGAACAGAAATTTTTTACGAGAGAAAAGAAAGAGATGCTTCTTCGATCGGTGTTGTACATGCGTGAGATTTTGGGTGGACGCGGCCGCATGTGCCACACTTGCGCACGCTTCGCGGGTCCAGCCATCGAAATTCCGCCGGCTGTTAGCGAGGCGTCTCGCGTGCGCGCCTGTTGGCCTTCGAAACCTGATGGTCGGGGGAGCGATGGGGGTGTTGGACGGGTGCGGTCGTTGTTGCTGCTGCTGCTGCTGCTGCTTCCCAGAGAACGCTACTACAGCGCTTGCCGAGCGCGCTCGCGTTTAGTTCTGTTACACGCACTTGAAAATATGATGTATCATATGAAGAGGTTGTTCTGAGCACACTTTGCGCCTGCGGTAATGTGTATTGACACAGGGTGCACACCGCGTCTAGGCTCTATTTACGCTCACGCCCACGCACGCGCAATTAACGGACTGCCTAACGTTGTCGCCTGTCGGCGCGCATGAAGAATTACCTATCTTGGGGGGTCTGGGTCGCGCCCCACCCCGCGCCTATGCTTCTTTGTCTGGAACCCCGCCCGTTTGCGTCGCACAGCCGATGATGTGGGATTTTCTTGTTTGTGGGTTAGGCAATTAAGCAACCACATGACGTTACTTGCGACGAGGTTGTTGTATTTTTTCTCGCTGTCCTTGTTGTTAGACGACGCTGGGACGTCGGCGGCGGGTCTGTGGTCTATGGAGCATCGGCGGTGTTGTTGTTGTTGGGATGCTACCAAACCATTGGGAAGGGGAGATTAGATAAAGACAGAGAAAACGAAAGAGAAAACGAAAGAAGTTAAGAAGAAGTTTAAGAAGCAGGTGAAGTGTCTGCAAGTGTAGCTACCGTGACTTTTGGTGTCAATACGCCTAGCCGCCGCTGTGGCACCTCGGCGGCATGAACCTCTTCGCGCAAGGCCATGGAGTGTTCCGGACTATTCTGACAGCCATACCGCAGATTTCATGGTGATCGCTGGGCAGAATAGGAATAGCCAGCCGCGGCGTTGCACCGACGGAGTCACACTGCTCCCACTAGCTGCTTCCTGTATGATAGATGGTATGTGCCTATCTGTGCAATGGGTCATTACAATATGTCACTATCTCGAGAGCCTGAGCATCATTCTGTGCTTCCTTTGAACTTCCTTCCCAGCTCCTCACTTTTCTCACAGCAATATACTATCTCACATATGTATCTGGCTTCTCAGCGCGCCTGCGCGCATACATACTCTATGATATCTGGGCAACGCATCTGTAAGTACTTATGTTCCTTAGTATGTTCGTATGTATGAATCGAACTGCATCTTCCAGTGATAATGATATAAATACCACCGTATAACATATATAGTAGTGGCCAAAGCTTCGCGGGAGAAGCACAGTTCCTCAGAGGCATGACAAATTGCCCCCAAGAGGCAGAATCAGGGGAGATGAATCAGGTCCCAGCTGAGCGCAAAAGTACAGCCCCACCGCAATGGGCCATGGACATCTGGGGTTTTTCAGGATACTCTAAGGCCCCCCACGGAGCCTGTGCTGGTCCACATCAGAAGCTCGCCGCAGAAGGATGCTAGAAAGATTGCATGCAAGGCAGCAATAGCCTTCCACGAAAAACATATGCCCTAGCGTCTTTGTCCACGCGGGAGCTATCCGCCCGATATGGCGATGGCGCATTCCATACCCCATCATTCGCAAGGTCCAAGGACCTTGCTTCCAAGTTCTATCTAGCTGCCCGAATTGGCAGAGCTTAATCCTCTATTCTTGTCCCTGTGATGACTCGTCTCGTCGGCCTCAGCAAAAGCGACCGAGTGCAAGGCGCTTTAGGGTTAGACTTTGCCTCCTAGCAGTCACAGTCATTCTAGATGTGCAAGCAGCAGGCACGAAGCTATAATTACTACATAAAGCAAGAAGGGGGAAGGTATTATAAGCAACAATAGCAATAGCAATGAAAATGAACATAGTGTGTCAACAAATCCCTGATACATCTGCAATGGCCCACCCCGAGTCCATGCCAACACCACCATCTGCCAACAGCCAGACGACAGCAGCCCCTGCTTAATATGAGGGCATTAGGTAGTACGGGTGCGGTGCCACCGGGCAGTCTAGAATGCGAAAAACACCACGCTGGGGAGCAGCCCGCTGCCTGGGTCGTCCTTTGCCTTTTCGCCTCTGATTGCGGCGCGCCCCGCATGCGGTCACTGGTCCTTTTTCTCGGCGGGGACGGCGGTCGCGTTCTTGCGCTGCTCGGCCTCCCAGTCCGCGAGCGCGCGCGCCTCCGACCGCACGGCCCATTCCTGCCCGGCCTGGGTGGGATGCGAAATATGTCAGAAGACGGGAGCGGAATGAGAGCATAGCGCTGGGAATGAGGATGTGGGGGAATACGTACCTGGAGCACGAGCACTAAGCCGAGGCAGCATATGATGATGGCGTGGCCTGCGGCGAGGACGCGCAGTGCGGTGATTTGGTCTTCGCGGGTCTCCTCCGCGATGGGGTCGACGATGGTGCGCAGGGATGCTACGGAGACGGTAAGATACACGACGATGGAAAACACGTAGGCGCCTATGTGTGGTATTTAGATAAGACCATGGCGGCGTTTGAAGCGACGTGACGTGTGCGTACCGAGACTGCTTCCGTCGAAGAACATGGCACTTTCATCCCATGAGAATAGTTTAGAGAGGAGGCCGATGAGGCCTACGCCAATCATGCCATGGAGCAGCGCCTATTCCGTCTCGTGTCAAAAGCCTTGCTTCTTCACACAGATAGACCACCAACCTTGATAGCTTTCGGCGCGTTGTAGAACGTAGTGTAGAACTGGAACCCATCGGCGACCACGTCCTCAGTGATAGCGCCCCATAGCAGTCGGTGATCTACGTTGAAACATATGAAAAGAACGCCTGGATAACCGGGGGTTCAATTCAATGTTCGGATTATTTAGACGCCTGTAGACCTGCCACCCGGACCAGGACATAAGGGATGGGGGTCTCACCGAGAAAGAACGAGACGGGCGCAAGAACGGCAGCTTGTTTGAAACCCATGGATCCAGGAATGGACGTTGCAGAGGAGAAAGAGGACGGGCGCTGGCAGGCGACTCGGACGCGGGCTGTCAGCACGCTTCGGGTATGTATTTGGCGCCACCCGCTGTTCCACAACAAACGGCACTGCACTGCACACGCGGCCCTCATCAATTATGCGCGTTATGTACATAGACACAAAAAATCATTCGTTCATGGTATCAAGATGTGGTATATATAGAGGATGAGGTGAACGAAAAAGAAAAAGAAAAAAAAGTAGGGTAGACATAAAACGTGTGCGAAAGAGTCAAAAAAAGGCATGCGATACATAAGAGAATGATACAGAGTCCATAGTGGCCCGGCGTAGAGCTAATCGTTAGGACATATTCGAATCAGAAGCGTGCATAGGAATGTCAGGCCGTGACGGCGACGGCATAGGTCGTGGGGAGGCGGGCAGCCCCATCATCCGGGAATGGCGGTTCCCCCGATCCGAGTGCGACACCGCGACGTTGAGGCCCCTGCTTGCGGCGACGGTCGAGGCTTTCGAGGTGGACTTCGCGGTGGGGGTATTGGGCGGCTCCGGCTCCGTTACCCGAATGCCACTGTAGTCGCGCTGCTGGGCTTGGGCCGAGGCAGGACTAGACGACGAAGACTCCACGGTAAGCTCGCCCTCCGTCGTCTCCGTTCCGCTTTCGTCTTGCATGGAAAAGTCGTCGCCATCCGACTGCGCTTCCTCCGCGGACGCTAGATAGAGATCAATGATCATGTGAATGAGAAAAATCCAGACATGAGGATTTCATGACACGTACTGCTCAGTGTGCGACCAGCTAAGCCGAGGACTTGGTCTGCAGCGGCATCAGAATACTGACGACTGTTGCGTCGCAGTTCTGATGGATTTTCTGCAGCGTCTTCGCCTTCTTTGGGCCCGAGTTCGTCGTTATCAGCATCAACGTTGAAGACGCGGTTGAACTCCCCAAGCATCAAGCTGAATACCCCCGCAGGGATGCCCAAAGTGGGGCTGAACACGATACCGACATTGCGCATCGTCATCTTGTTCACGTTCGAGTTCTGGACGATCAGAATCAGATGCGCGGTTAGCGCGCGCAGGAGGCTGTAGTTGGCCAAAGGCAGCGCGGATATCAGCTGCGACAGCTCTTTGATCCTTTCCTGGGGGTCCACAAAATCTGCAGCGTCAGGTATTAGCACATAAGCTATAACAAGTAAGAGATGAAGCAGAGGCACTTACCAATAACCGCAAGGAACCTGAGATGCAGGTCGCGAGTGAGGATGCTTGAGGGCAATTCGCGAAGGAAACTCTTGAGAAGGCCAGCGATCGCGTGCGGATCCCAGTACTCGTCCGATGCGAGCAGGTCCACGTCGCCCTCTGCACATGAAGACTGAGCCCAAAAGCTACTCTGACAAAAACTGACACGGCCTACCACTATTGAACATGTCCTTCAGACCCTTGATCACGGCGGAGCTGCCGCTCAGCCTGTAGATGCCTTCCTCCTGATCTGCCTTCTTCGCCTCCAGATACTGGATCGCGCGGAACACAATGGCAGGCAGATTGCATATCTGAGCAACGTCCAGCGCCTCTTCCAGGGCCACGCCAAACACCGCTCGGGGTGGGTACGCCGCTTGCAAGTGTGACTTGTCACCTAATAGTTTCAGAGAAAGGAAGAAGGGGGGTGCGCGCAGATTGAGTTAACAATGCAAAACTTTCTATTGGGATCTGTGGAATGGATCTGCTTACCATTAGCTTTCCCAAAGCCCCAGAACGAGCGCGACTTCGCCTTCTCCCTCCGCTCGTTCGCAGCAGCGGACGGCTCGGCGGGCGGCGCGTCCTTGCCCCCGAACTTGAACCCAGACGGGATAGGGGCGCCGTTCATCGGGCCCGAGATCTTCACCTTGCCGCTCGCGTCCAGCTTCTCCGGGGACGGCACGCGCTCGGGCGGCGCGGCGGGCGCGGGCGACGCGCCCACGAGCGGGTAGAACGACTTGCGCCCGTCGTCGCGCGGCCGGTGCCGCTCCGGCGAGTGCTGGCGGTGCGCCCGCGTCGGCGTGTGCATGCCCGCCGCCGCCGCCGCTGCAGCAGCAGCGGCGGCCCCCATGTCAGAGTAGTGCCCCAGTTCCGAGTTCGCGCGCTGCGGCTGCAGCGGCGCGGACGCCGTGCCGTCAGTGTGCAGGCTGCCCTGGCCGTTGGACAGAGGCGAGGCGTCCGGGAGGCTCGACGGCAGGCCGCTGCCCGCGTTTCCGGCGCCGCGCTTGTACGCCTCGAACCCGCCCCCGGCCGCGGAGGGCCCCTGGCGATCGATGGGCGAGGGGTCGACCGACCGCGAGGGGCTGGACGAGCGCAGGTAGTCGTCCGGGCCCAGGCTGCGCGCCGCGCCCACGGGGATGGGCTTGCTGCTGGTGCGCGGCGGCGGCGCCTGCACCGCGAGATCGCTGGAGCTCACGCTCGCGCGCGGCTGCGCGCCGGCGGCGGCGACGGAGTTGCTCTGCACGGACGTCAGGCCGGCGGCGGGGCTGAAGACGACGTCGTCGCTGTAGACGCCGGTGTAGTAGCGCACGAGCATCTCGACCCAGCTGTCGCGGTCCTCGTCGCTCTCCGCGCAGAGGACGTGGCGCGGGTGGCTCCCGCCGGGCGCCTTCTTCGCCTCGACGATGAGGAAGGCGTGGCGGTACTCCTTCTCGTCGTCCGAGGGCGGCCGCTCCGTCCGGTGCTGGCGCGCGATCTGCGCCCCGGTGATGACGATGGAGCCGAGGTGGGCGCCGCCGCGCTGTGATGCCCACGTAAAGGTAAGTAACGGGAAAAGAAAAGATGCGGATATGGGAGCAGAGCTGACTTACGCAATCGTAGTATTCGAGCACGGGTCCTTGCAGGACGAAGAAGCGCGTCTTCCATCCGCCAAAGTTCTTGCCTCGCTTGGTCAGGTAGCCTTCCTTGTGACCTGCCTGCATCACAGGCTGCTTCTGGTCGCGCACAATATCAGACGTAAAAAACGCGATCACTTCGTCGTTGTTCTTCACAGGCAGCTGGATCAGCGTCTGCAGGTAGTTTTCGAGAACAGCCTGTGCAGAAGCAGACGCAGATTACGAGGCGGTATAATCAATTTTTTTGGTTGAGTAAAATGAACATCGCGTGCGCTGATGGAAACGAAACACACACCTTTCTCTGATCCACCTTCGCCGGCGCGTGGTCCTTCCACAGCTTGCCCTCCGGCAGACTCGCGATCCGCTTCCCGACGCCCTTGCCCACACTATTCCTTACGCGCTGGTCGAGCCCGAGCACGTCCGAGTACATCTTCTCCACCTTCCACCCGTCCTTCCCGCTGCCCGGGTGCACGGACACGACGAAGGACAGCACCTCCTTCCCCCGGTCGTTCGGGCGCACGAAGGAGTGCGAGACGGTGATCGTCGTGTGCGGCAGGTCCGCGGCGAGGAGCGGCAGAGCGCGGAAGGAGGGCTGCTGCGCTGCTTCCCGCGCGCCCGTGTCTTGCTGCTGCGCCTGCTGCTGGGCTTGGGCGTCGGGCGGCGGGGTCAAACCTGTGGACTCGGTCCGCTGGACAGGCGGCTGCTGCCCGGGGTACGGAGGCTCCTGCATGGTGGGGTAGGCCTCGTCGCCAGGCGGGTGCGACAGGCTATTGTGCTGATCGGGCATTGCTTGCGCGTGTTTTGACGGAGACGGCGCTGGGGCCGGCGGTGGCGGCGACTGCAGGGAGTGTGAGGACGGCTGCTGCTGCTGTTGTTGCTGCTGCGGTGGTGGTGGGGCGGGTTGGGCGTAAAGGAGCGTCGCTGGGTCCTGGCCGCCCAGGCTCTGCTGCCGTGGCATGTACATGGGGGACGGCGGCGGGAGCGGAAATTCTTCAGCACCCACACGTGACTTTTCCCGTCGCTTGCCCGGGGTCGCCTCGCCCGGGGTGGGGGAGTGGGTCAGGTAATTGTTCGTGAAATCGGCTTGGGAAGATGCGTATGCTAAATAACTCGTGGTCGTATTGTTCGTATTGTTGTCCTGGGAAGAGCGGGTGTGCGGTGGGAGGCTGTCAAAGGCTGGGGTTTATTGTAAAGGTCAGTGGCCAGGAACCAGGATGGGATGGCTTATTGTGTTATACGCACATGTATTGCTAGCGTTGACGGTGATATCTCCAGGATTATCAGCCGTGGCATCCAGCTCGGATCCCTCCTCGTCTTCTTCCTCTTCCTCCTCCATATCAAGAAATTCGCTCTCGCGGCCAATGTCCTTCGATTCGCTCGGGGGTGGGTATACAGCGTTGGACAGCTTCGACCGGGCGGTGAAGGTCTCTGCGCGCGGGCTGGCCACGGGCGACTCGGTCATGTTCTGGATGTACCTGCTGGCCTCGTCCGGCAGCGATATGCGCGAGTCGCGCGAGCCGAAATGCGGGCGGGTGTCCACGCCGAGCAGCTGCGGCGACGGGCTGGGCGCCGGCGGCGAGCTGACCACCGCGGGCGACGAGGCCGCCGGCGACAGGGCCCGCTGGCGCGCGAGGAGGCTCTCGGACGACGCGCTGAACGGGTTGTGGAAGTGCGCGGGGGCGGTGGCTGGGGTAAGCGCCGCGGGGTGGTGCTGTTGCGATGGCGTGGGCTGATTGCCGCCGAAATTATGCGAGCTGATGCTGGACGAGCCCGAGTTCGTGGCGGAGTTCGAGGAGAGGACGCTGCTGCCAGAGGTGACGACGCTGCTGACGCTGTCGGCGAGGCTGGGTTTTCGGGGGTGGGGCAGCGGGCGCGGGGCCGGGGGCGCATAAATGCCGTTTCCGCCAGGGTTGTGTGTCATGTTGGTTTGCTCGCCAGAGGTGGGCGGTTTGGAGGAGGTGGAGGAGTCGGGTGAGTCGGAGATGGTATATGCGGAGAGGGTATCGACGCGAGTGGGTACGACGAGGGGAGAAGGTGAGGGTCTGGAGGACTGCCGCGCAGGGGTAATGGGGGCAGGCAGGGGCGGACCTGGAGGCGGGCTGCTGCTTCTGGTTGAGGCTAGGTAGGAGGGCTGGTTGCCGTTGAGCTGATAAGAGGTCTCGTTTGAGCGAAATGCCATGGGATCGTAGGAACGAGAGGGCTGAGGGGGATGGGGGTGATGGGAACTTCGTGGAGTGGCTGTAGAGGTGAGATGAGAATGGAACACGAGATGATTCGTGATAGTACCTACCAATGTCATCAGAATTGTGGCGAGGATTCGAGCCTCTATTTTGAGAGGTGGGTTGGTTGATGGATGTGACGCTGGAAAGAGTGTCTAAGCTTGGCCGTGAACCGCGTTCCCTCTGACGCTTGTCGGAGACGCCGTTGGGAACGCCGTTGAGGGCGGCCAGTTTGGCCTTGTAGGAATCACGCTCGCTACGAATGCGTTCGAGCTCCTTGAGGATTTGGTTGTAGCCCGTGCGTTGCTTTTCGATCAGTTTCCAGAGTTGGGTATTTTGGCCAGACAGGACATTGCGGTCGGTGACGACCTGTTCCAGGGCGGCCTTTATGGGATCTGGCGACGAAGCATGCTGTCGCAGGAGCGCCTCTACGGTGATAGGTTGGGGGGCGACCTGGCCAACGGGGGCAGAGGTGGAAGCAGAGGGCAGGTGGGTAAACGACGCCGAGGCAGAGGAGGACGCTGTCTGGCGGAGGGAGGGCGCTGGGGAGGGCTGTGAGGCAGGGAAGGGGTGGCGGTCAGCGGATCTTGTGGGGGTGGCCTGGGGATTGGAGTAGGCCATGGCCGTCGAGCACAGAGATCAGTTCATGTTGCCACCCAAATAATTACTCACACGTGACCCCAACTTCTCGTCTCCACCAATCATATTCTGCTCCTACTTACTCCAACCACTGTCTGCTGTAGTAGCGTAGGCCATACGCTTTCTTTCTTTCTTGTGCTGTCCATCAGACAGATGCGCTTGTCACCCAGTCTCCTCAGAACCGTATCTAGGCTAACCGTGACAGCAAGGCGCTCTAAATGCAGCACTCGACTCCCCGGCCTCCCCACCGCAACGACTAGAACAATAGCCAACGTCGCTCTCAAGCCCGTCGGCGACGATCACGATCCAGATGTCCCCGTCGAGCGCCATCTTCCAGAGCACGCTGTTATCTCCACCTTTGACCTGTTCAGTATCGGAGGTCCGTCGCCCTCCCTAACCCTCGGCCCCCGTCTAATCTGCTCCCAGTCGGCCCCTCCTCGTCCCACACCGTCGGCCCTATGCGCGCTGCAAAGATTTTCATCACGGATCTCAAGGAGCTCAACTTGTTAGAAAAAGTGCGCGTCGAATAATCTCTGACTGCACGTGCGCTCATTCGAATTTCGCGCGTCGTTCTTCACAGGTCAATACCGTCAAGATAAACTTGTACGTGCTGTGTTTTTCGTGTTATTGAAATAGCTCAACTCCCACTTGTCCTTTAGGTATGGATCGTTGGCAGCTACAGGTGTGCAATGCAATTCCTCCTTTGTGCTTATTTTGACGGTTGCCAATGCGTTGTTTTCAAGGCAAAGGGTATGCATCTTGCATTTCTATCCATCAACTTTATCTTCAACTTTTGTTCTATGCCTGCAACAGACATCACACACCTCAGGCAATCCTACTCGGTCTAGAAGGTTGCTCCTTCCGTCGATTCGCCTGAATACGCTGAAAAATAATTTAATTTCTACCAGGCTCCGACCCCGAAACCATTGATACGGGCACAATCCCCTCGCGCTATGCAGACATCGTCCAAAACAAGACCCTCATGCTCGGCGGCCACCACCGCATAACATACGACATGGACCGCGACATGCTCTGGCGCTGGGACCAGGTGCTAAAAACACACCCGAATGGCATGCGTTTCAGTTGTTTCGACCAAAACGGCGATATGTTGGCTACTAATGAATATTTCAGCGTCGGAGGGGGTTTCGTCGTGAATGAGAAAACGAAGGGCATGTGTTCTCGTCGCGGAATCAATATCTGAGTGAGGCACTAATGCGGGCTTTTGCAGTCGATGAGAACTTGTTTTATAAAGGCGTTGATAAGACCAAGGTCCACGGCGCGAGGTTGCACCAGACGCATTCGTTGACAGACCCAGCGGACCATCCCGTAATACCAGCCGTGGCTTCCGCCGAGCAGGCCAGTGACGCGGGTAGCGCCAAATCCAGCGAGCCCGAGTATAACGATCCTCCGTACGCATTTGACACTGGAAACTCGCTGTTGGCTCTCACCAAGAAACATAATGTACGCCATGCCGTATGTTTCGTTTCGCTCCATGCGCCCGTTCTGAAAAGGCGATATTAGATGACGATCGCGCAGATCGTGCATGACAATGAGGTGTGTACACCGTCCCTTCCTTTCCGTGTCTGTGTCCTCCTTTTTTTAACACCGCTCGGGCGTCTAGAAATCCTTCGGCTACACGGACGAGGACATCCACGATAAGGCCAGATACCCTCCTCGCCCGCGCGGCTGCATGACGCGTTTTACTGATACGGCGCTGGCTCTTGGTTAGATCATGCGCATCTGGCAGGTCATGGACGAGTGCATCCACACGGGCGTGTCGACCGCGGAGACGACCCTGCCTGGGCGCCTCGGGCTCCGCCGGCGCGCGCCGATGCTCTATAGGCGCTTGATGCGCGGGTAAGCAAGACGTGCCCCCCTTTTCACGTACCCAGAACACCGCTAATCGTACGCACGCTATGCTTGTTTTATGTCGATAGGTTCTACCCGGGCGTCGCGGCGCCTGCGCGTCCTGCGCTCGGCGCGGGCGCGGGATGGGCGGCGGACGCGGACGCGGTTCGCCAGCCGCCGCCGGCTGGAGTGGAGATGGAGCTGGGGTCTCCCGCGACGATGGACGCGCGCGCGAGCGCGACGGAGCGCTACCGTCCCGCGAACCTCCGCGGCGGGGCAGCGGCGGACCCGGACCCGGCGGCGGAGCGCCGCGGGAGGGGCGTTAGGGCGCCCGGGGCGGGAAGGGCGCCGCGCGTGACGGGCTCGTTCGACCATGCGCTGCTGCCGATGCCGCCTGTGAGTGGGCTTGTGTGTGCGTGCGCGAGGAGGTGGGGCTGACGGTCTTTTTGCTTTTTTTCTTTTGGTTGTGCGATGCGGCGGGTTGTTAGAGGAGGACGGTGATACCCGCGATGGACTTCCTGTCGTGCTACGCGATTGCGGTGAACGAGGTGAACGCGTCGGGCGGGCGGATCGTGACGTCGCCCACGAACGGCGCGGCGGGCGTGATTCCGGCGGTGTTGAAGTATATCATTGAGGTGCGTGTTGTGTGTGTGGTGTGTTGGGGCAGCTCTATGGCCGGGGTTATCATAAGTACGAGGGGTGTTGATGCTGATACTGTTATGTTGCTTGTTGTTCTTGCTTGGGGTGTCGGCGGATTTTAGTTTGTGAGCGACGATCCGGAGAAGAGCATCCAGACGTTTTTGTTGACGGCATCCGTGCGTGGTGTTTACGTTTTGGTTCTGATGAGGAGACTGATCAGTGTATATGATTTTACCAGGCTGTGGGTATGCTGTTCAAGAGAGGGAGTACGATCTCGGCAGCGGAGGGCGGGTGTCAAGCTGAGGTTGGAGGTACGGTCGAGGTGATTTATTACTTGGCTTTAATCAATCGCTCACAATGTATATCTCAGTTGCTTGTTCGATGGCTAGCGCTGGGTTTGCGGCGTGTATGGGAGGTAAGTGCTATTTATTCACCTTTGGCAATTTCGATCTTGTTTAATATTGGACATTAGCATCCCCAGAAACGGTTCTGCAGGTCTGCTAACCCTTTCTCATGGCTGAAAGAGCCCTGCTGATTCAGTTCTTTTGGTCACGGTGTTTAGGCTGCAGAAATAGGAATTGGTACGACTTCTTTTTCTGGCTTGTGCCGTGGAGAAATATCCAATACCGATGATATCAAAATTTTTATCCTTTTGCAGAACACAATCTCGGACTAACGTGTGATCCCATCGACGGTCTCGTACAAGTGCCCTGCATCGTAAGTGGTTCTGATACACCCGCTGAACATGGGGGTTGTGCTCATGTTGGCTATATATAGGAACGCAACAGTCTCGGAGGTACGTTGGCGACGGTTTCCTAGATGGTGTATATGAGACGCGAGGTTCATTGGGGTGTTCGATTTTTGTTTTTTTTTTCCACAGCCGTCAAAGCTGTTACCGCCGCGCAGCTGTCGATGGCTAGCGATGGGGTGTATAGCGTTACCCTGGACGAAGCTATCGAGGCCATGCGTCTGACAGCCGCGGATATGAGCGTAAAATACAAGGAAACGAGTCTCTCGGTATGTTCTCTGCTCTGTGATCTGCGATCGGTGGGGTTTTTATTGATGGTCTATCTATCTCTTGCTATATAGGGCTTGGCTGTAAGTTTTTTTTTTTCTGGTGCTTCTGATGTGCTTGGTCCTGATGAATGTTGGACAGACGACTGTGAGGATACCGTTGACTGTTCCAGCTTGGTGCGTATTTTTCTTCCTTCGGTGTTCACATGCAGTCTATTAATACGCGAATAATATTGATATGTATACAGTTGAGGTTGTTGGTTTTCTAGATCATCACATCGTGCGCTTTGTCGTCTTGCTTCTGAGTCTGTTTTTTTCCCTTGGACTTGGAAAAATTTCTCTTGATCGTGCGTATATCATACATATATAGATTCTTCGTAGAAGCCCGATAGAACATGTTAGAATTTGGTTTTTAGATGGTCAGAGTATTATAGACTCGACGTGACATGTCAAAGTGTGGCATCGGCTGTGGGTGGGTCGCAGTTCGATCTTTCGTGTCGAAGCGGGATACGTGGACGCATGCATGCAGCGCGCGCGTCTCCGCAGAGCCCACGGCACTGCGCAGCCTGAGTTCGGAACCATGCGATGTGGGAGAATCAGAACGTTCTTCTTGGGAGGATGTATGCTCGGTGTAGGTACGTGTTCATGTCTATGTATTCATTTAAGCATCATGGTGACTCGAAATGAAGCCAAGTACAGTTAGGGTGGAATTACAGGGCGGCGTACGTGTTAATTTAGGAGAACTGCCATAAGTGGGTGGAGCCGTGGATGCGACTTCCACTGAGGCACATATACTTACGAGAGAGGCTTGGTGTGCGCAATTTTATTTCGTGGGCGTGATGAGATGGATCTTGGATCAATCATGTTCTGTGGGTAGCGCACACGCAGGCTCCTAGGCGACAGCGCTAAGCAGAGCAATGACTCGGGAAGAAGAAATATATAGACGGCCGTCCCCAGAGAATCAGACGCGAGCAGCGTAGGTGACAGGGAAGGGCGGTATGTGCACACAACCTGCATATGGTGGAGGTTGTAAGCGAGAGTGTTTTGTTGGCTGTTGAAACGTTGACAGTGTGTTCGAGAATCCGATTAGACATTTCTGTCTGTCCATCATTGTGATCTTTCAGGAGAAGAAATCCGAAAGCCGAGATTGAAGATGGATGGTTGAGAGCCGAAGAGAACCGTCGACGAGAGTTATCGTATTTGTTGGGCCTCGCAGAAAAAGAAAAAGGACTATAGAAAAAAGTGGGTAGCTTCGCTGGGGGGGTTCGTCGAGTCTTACTCGGGCCAGCATGTTTCTAAATGATGGGATGGCTGTAGACCGTCCTGGTAGTCCTAGTGAAGAGGTCTTGCACCTAATACATACTCTGAATTTGCTCTGAATCCTGGGCCTGATGGTTGTCGAACAAAGAGTAAAGATGAACGTTGCCACCGTTGGGCAGCTCGGGCGGGCCGGGCATACCGGCCTAGCGGTGGATCGTCGATCGCGAGCTTGTTCCTCGCAAACGTTGACGGCCTGGTGCCCTCTCCTATGTTCTTCCTTGCTCCTTGCTCCTATTTTCGAAGCTGCATCTTCTGAAATGTCACCCGTACATGCTCTGGATCGGTATTATCTGGCTCTGACGTTGCTTGTGACCGTTGCATACCAGCTATGTGGCTTCGCTATCGCCTGGACTCTGCAGTTTGACAAGATTACGGACTTTACTGGAGGTGTGTCCATGGGTTCTCAGGCTATCTTTGAGCTAGAGAAGAGCTGACAGTTACCCTCTTTTTGAAGGATCAAATTTCTTCTTTCTAGGTAGACATATCTATGGTCAACGGCGGAATACGATCTAGACTAAGGCGCTTTCAATTAGCACTCTTGACGCTACTGGCTGGGAATACATATCATGCGAGGAATATTGGTTAGTACATGAGCTTAATGATACTTATGGCTCGCTAAATTTGAGGGCATAGTTGCTAGCGTGTTGGTGATGATTTGGGCTGTTAGGATTGCAGGTTCGTTTTCTCTTCAACAAATCAATTCAAAGAAACCAATCTAAGTATGTCTAGGGTTCCTCCTTTTTCGTGTCTTGAAGATGGGAAGTGACAATCGTTTCGACGAAATTCGTTCCCACTTTTGGAAGTTCTTAGGTTCGTCTGCTAGTGAAATATCCATATGTTCTCATCCAATCGCATAATCCCATGAAGGCTTCTGGATTGGTACGTTTTCATCATACCAAGTATGTTAGTACAAAAACCTGATTTTATCTATAGGTCAAATACTCTGGGTTAGTCACTTTGCTTGGTCAACATTCCCAAGTTGTATTCATGTTTGGGCGTAGATCTGGACGGTGTCTCTCCCTTTGACTATCCTGAATTCGCCAGCTGTCTCTGATCTAAATTCGGGAGGATCCAATCCTAAATTTGGGACTTCTCGCGATATTGCTGGAATCGTTCTTTGGGCTCTTGGTTTCTTCATCGAATCTGTTGGTGATGCTCAAAAGGTAAACAGAATTAATTTTACTACGAATTTCGTACTGATACGCCAACACACCCAGTACTATTATAAATCTCAAAAGATCATCCCGAAAGGCCAGCCAACGAATGTAAGCCCTGAATGGACTCTTTTCATACTGATTCTTGTAACCCAAATCGTTAACAGAGAGGACTCTGGAAATGGTCTCGCCATCCACCGTACTTTGGAGAGTGAGTATCGCCCTTTATACTTCTTGTGATCATGTATTGAACATTTACGATCCCTCAGGATAATGTGCTGGTGGGGTATATGGATACTTTGTTTATCACCTACGGTAGATGGCCACCTCTCATCTGCCTCTCGCTCAGCACAATATGGAGCTATTGTGTCCCCAATCTTTACATTGCTGTGAGGGTGTCCTTTCCTAGACCAATTTGGGACATATGGCTAACCTTTCGATAGATTATTGATGTTCGGTTCTGGGATGCCGACTGCAGAAAAGCCAACAGCCCGGAAATTCTATTTATTGTCTCACGGCGCGGATGCTGAGGAGGGATACTCAAACGCATGGACAGAGTACAAGACATACCTTCAGAAGACTTCGATCTTGATTCCCTTGCCACCCTTCTTATACCGACCGCTTCCGACAATCCTGAAAAGGACGTTGTTGTTGGACTTCCCCATCTATCAGTTTCATGAATCGTCGGATGGTGCAGCTGCGTTGGAAGCTGAGAGTAGTAAGCGTCCATGAACTCGGGAGCCTCTGGCTCAGTTTGTATCAATTATCTTGTATGTATTGGATCGTTCATCTTTGAATGGCCTTGTTCCTGTGTAGATCAGCATCAACACCATAGCTTTGGTCACTCGACTACCCTAGCACTTCCCAAAGGATGTTGAACGGATGGTAGGTCATCATGATCATGATCCCAGTATTGCTACCATAGTATTTAGTACAAGTAGTTGTACTACCGCAGTACTCAAGTGCAGTGTTATTAGGTTACTCACGTGAGCGCCGCGGAATACTTACAGAGGTCGCACTTAAAAGTTGAAGGTGTTGTTCAGCCCCTTCATGTGTATCTATTAACGCCAATTTCTCTCGCCCTTATTCCGACTATTTTACATATCTATATCCTTTGGAATTTTACGATACCCGGTGTCTGCGCCCTGGAGGCACGCCCTTTGTAAATATGGCCTTCAAAATGTCGGATCCTGCTGCTGTCATGTCAGTTTATTCGTCGATAATCGAACCTGACAACCATTATAATTGGTGAGCGCTCGGGCTTTGAGCGATTAGAAGAATTCTTGTTTCTTACTTCCTATCTTTCAATGAAGGTTGATCCTTCATTATCCAGGCGAATCTGTGAGAAGTACTTCGTCGATCTTTCAAGGACGCTGAGACTGACCCACCCCTTCCCCCTCCAGTATGATGAATTGGGCTTACATTCCTATGGCATGGACGGACTGGAAGAGCTAAAGACCAAGCTCACAGACTATGATGTATCTATTGCTTTTTATCGGGAGGAGTTGGACATCGACCCAGGCTATATCATAATTAACTACATACCCCCATCCATTTCTGGAGTAAAACGTGGTATGTTTCTCAATAGGAACAGAACAATTAAACACCGTTGACGACGTTTTTTCCATCTTTAGCGAGGACTTTAGTGCACTCGCGACGGGTTGGAGCGATCTTTAAGGTTCGGCTACATGCGCCTCGTGCCACTCATTGTTCTTTATCACGCTCATTGTTCTGCCACAGAAACACCAAACAATATATACGGTGGATAGCCTGTCGTTGCTAACGGCAGAGACTATTCATCAAGCCATTGTAAATCCTGAGGCCGCCGTTGCTCCCCCCAAACACTTGACTTCTTCATCTCGAGCCTCTGATCCTACATCTTATCCGCCGCAAGAACAACGCGATACCTATAACCTTGACTCAGTACAACGCGCTCTCCCTCCGCTACAGCCTGTAAGGCTTCATCAAGAACAACGAGATACCCCTAATACCCAACAAGCTCTTCCTCCACTTCGACCTGTGAGGGCGCAAGCTCCAGAACAACACGATAACCATACCCCTATACAAGCCCTTCCGCCACTTCAGCCTGTGCGACCTCAGAACAGGAAACCCAGCCCGCCAAAGGCGATAGTAACCGATATGGCCCGCCGCTCATTCACTGCAACGTATGCACCTGAGGTGCAGCCTCCGACGACGGTCCCTCCGGTGCCACCCCTGCCCAAGGGCGGCAGCATGTTCACCAATTTGCTGCGACGCAAGAAACGGACGGATGATTCTTATGATGACATGGACGATCTGCCACCGCCGACACCCCCTAAAGATAAGGGCGTCCATCAGGTCGCTCAGTCGTACTCTTTGCCTACGGGGCCTTCTGGCAGGAACCAGCCCCTCCGCCACCATCGCTCTCACAGCTTGTCGGAATTTGCGATCATCTCTCATGTCCGTGGCTCTGACGAGATCATCGTCGAGTCTGAAAGAAGATACCAGCCACATCAAGCATTCACTCTACGCCCGTCGGGCAAATGGGCGCAAGAGCTTCCTAGCGATCCGGCAGAGAGAGCACGTCGGCGCCGAGAAGCTCAGCTCCAGCGCGAAAGGGAGGAGCAGGAGGCTCTGGAGGAAGAGGCTGAGAGGCAGCGGCAACTCCGACTGCAGAAGGAGGAATTCGCACAACGGGAGAAGGAGGAGGAGGCGCGCCGCAAAGTGGAGACTGAACGCGAGATTCGCAGGATAACTGCTGAGCGGCGGCGGAGAGAGATGTTGGAGAAGGAGGAGGAAGAACGCAAGCGGCAGGAGGCAGAGGAGCGGAAACGAATTGATAGGGAGCGGCGATTGGAGGAGCATCGGCGGCTGGAGGAGTGGCGACAGGAGCAGGCGCGGAGGGGTGAGATGGCAGCTCGTCAAGCTGAGGAGACGAAGCGGCGTGAAGAGGCGGAGCGGAAGGCAAAGATACAACGAGCTGCGGCTAAACTCAAGCGCGCAAAGGAGGATTCGGACCTTACTGGGTGGATAACTGTTCAGACTGCCGATTCGCTTTCGTGGAAGCGGAGATTCTACAAGTTTGTGGGCAGTAAGGTGTATCTTTACAGAAGCCCGCAGGTAAGGAACTTGTTTTGGTGCTGTTAGCTGAGAATTTCTGATGAACTTCATGTAGGATATGACACTTTTTGAGGAGGCCGACCTCAAAGGCCAGGTGCGCGGACTCAAGGAATGGAACGAGGGCTACGATGACCTGGAAGCCATTGCATTCTCTTTCGTGGTGGAGTTCAGGACGACAGGCTTCATTGGGCTATGTTTGCTGATTCTGAAGAAGAGAAGGTGTGTGGTCTCTGTCTGATGTGACTGGCAGCTGCTGATATGTGTACAGTACCAAATTTTAGGACTATTCAAGATAGCGGCAGGTCTGTAGTTTAGTGCAGGTTTAGTGTATGATAGATTAGTTAGCATGAAATGTGACGTGTGACACGGTGTTACGTGGAGGGGTTTGAGTTGGGAATGTTCTCTCCTCGTCTCCCCATGGCGGGTCTGCTGTCCCCAAAACCCGTTTCTTATCTCCAGCAGGGAAACGGCCAGTTCAACACATATGGCCGAGGTCTCTCCAACTTTTCAGAAACGCCTCCGCTCTCTGGCGGCACATCCGCCCAAGGGCACCACCAGCTTCCCCAAGCGTACCCCAACGGCAATGGAACCATAATAACGCCGGCTTGCATGAAGATGGCAAAATATACGGTCTCGTCATTGAGTTGATGGATCCTAATACCAGAGAAGGCGCCTTGTTGGAGCTGAGCAAAAAGAGGGAGCAGTACGATGATTTGGCCCTCGTTCTCTGGCATTCGTTTGGTATGTCTCGCCGCAGCAAAGCAGCAGGCCCGCCCGCTTAGTTTCCCTCCCACAGGTATTATGCCCGCTCTTTTGCAAGAGATTGTCTCCGTCTATCCCCTGCTTTCCCCTCCCAATCTTACGGCCCATGTTTCGAACCGCGTCTGTAATGCGCTGGCATTGCTCCAATGCGTCGCTTCTCATTCAGAAACCCGCCAGCTTTTTCTTAATGGTGAGTCAAGATTTCAAGTGTGCGAAGCGGATCTTGTATTGAATTTACAACAGCACATATACCCCTGTTTCTGTATCCATTTCTCAACACCACCTCGAAAACCCGCCCATTTGAATATCTTCGCTTGACGTCGCTTGGGGTCATTGGTGCTCTTGTCAAGGTGCGTCGGTATATTTGGATGACATATCCTGGGTCTGACATGTCCAATAATTTGCAGCAAAACGATAACAATACCGTAATCCACTTCCTTTTGTCCACCGAGATAATACCCCTTTGCCTGCGCATCATGGAGACTGGTTCCGAGTTATCAAAAACAGTGGCGATTTTTATCGTTCAGAAAATCCTATTGGACGAGACGGGTCTAACCTACATCTGCCACACCTATGAGAGGTTCTACGCTGTGGGAACTGTCCTCAGCAACATGGTCAACCAGCTTGTCGAAACACAAGCTGTTCGCCTATTAAAACATGTTGTACGCTGCTATCTACGACTCAGCGACAACCTTCGGTACGTTCTTTTGATCCTCTTTGCATCAATCAATGCTTATTTTTTCGCCGGCGGAATTTAGCGCCCGAGAAGCTCTGCGGGCATGTCTACCCGAGCCATTGCGAGACCAAACATTCAGCACACTCCTAAAAGTATGTGCTTGATCGTTTCTTCAAGCTGCTCGATGACTGACGAGACGATAGGGCGATATGGTTACTAAACGATGTCTCACAACCCTTTTGAATAACCTCAGCGAACCTTAGCGCGCTCATGGCGGCCTGGACATTATTTTGCTCATTTTCACTCATATCCACCACATTGTTATATTTTGCATGGTAATTATTGCATGGTAGAAGCCAAAGATGTAGTACCACATAGGGATTCTAATAAATAGTTGTATTATGTGTCGTTATATTTACTAGAGTAATTGCTGCTATTGGCAGCAGAGACCTTGCTTGCTGAGCGCTGGTGCCGCGAACTGCCCCGGAACATTAAAGTTACTGCGATTGTAGGTTGACTTCGTTAGATACACATAAGTTGACATATCTGGTTTGGATTGCGTTAGTTATGTGAGAGGTATAGCATTTCGTGGAAGAGGTTTCGACAGGGCCTGACTCGCTGAGCTTTGACGGTTCAAAAAATGTTTGTCAAGTTTTGGCGTTTTTCTCATCGAGGGAGCCCTAAGTAGAGATCTGCAAGGAAATCTCTGACGTCTCTGGAACGTCCAAATTCCTCTTCCTTCTTTCTGGCTTTTTTGATCTTGAACAAATGAGCGTCACTTGGAGATGTTGTATTGGTAGCCCTAAGGATGGCAAATTGTTTCTGGAAAAATGCCTTACATTCAGGCTTCGCTTCAGATACCATGGCTGTGTCTTCAACTTTCTTAGCAGCTTCCTCTTCGTGTTGTTGAACAAGTCGGACTTCGCCTGCCTTCTCTGAGATTTCTGCTTCAAGGAGGATCATATTAAAGTTGACCCAATTCAAGAGACTACGGTGTTCATTGATACTGGAATATTGATATAGTACATGCTTCAGACCGAAGTCAGTCGTGAAACCAAGCGCAGCGAGGAGTTTGACAATATCATCACGGCAACTTCAAGAGGTTGATAGGCAAGCTCCAATGAGTTATGCACCAAACCATAAGAGGTCGTCCGTGTACGCATTTCTGAGGGTCTGTTGATCAGAAACATGTTAACATCAATCTGACCTAGAGGGCGAATTAACTTACGCAGCATCAGAAGCTTTCATAACATCTGGCTCGTCGAGTTCCAGCTTTGCTCCAGCATAATTCCAAGGACAGTGAAGTTCCTTTTCCTGATCGCAGTGACAACAGGGAAGATCACATCCTGCAATTGGTTTTCATTTTCAGGGAAGTTGAGGATGGTGACAGCGCGAAAGTCGCAGCGCAGGAGGGTCTCCACAAGTTTTGTCCGACCAGCAATCACCGCGTGATGGCAGATGGTTCGCATTTCAGCGTCAGCGGTAGACGAAATAACGGAAGGAAGCTGGAGGAGGCGCTCATTTGCGGAGAATAGTGAGAGTCAAGGGATGGAGGGATTTTTGTGATATAATTATCCGTCTTCTTTGAAGGAAGTGAGCAAGGGATCCATATATGATGGCATATGTAAGAGCAGAAAAGCCAAAGTCCCAGTGGAACTCGTCGACCACGATGATGTTGGGCTGATCATCTCTTCAATGGGATTTCATTCTGAGGAGCAATGCTGTCTTCCTCCATGCTATCTTCGTCTTCACTTCCTTCGTCTTCTTCGTTCTCCTCATCCGGAAGCATCTTCATCGGAATGGGAGCTCCAGTTTTCTTCAGATGAGATACGTCCGGCTCATCGGTCGTGACCATCTTGATATTGTCTTCATCATCTTCGACCTTCAGGTCTGCGGCTTTCTTGGTGATGTTTCAAGCAATTTAAGTCCTCCAGACATTCTTCGATAGTGCCGCGCAGGATGATGATGGAGACGACGGCCTTTGTTCTTAGGGTTGAAAGTGGCTATTGCAATCGAGTTAGCTTAGCAAACGCATTTCATAAAACATGATAAGTAGGCACCCCGTTCTCGCGCCTATCCTTCTCGTCCAACGGTACGACATGCTGAGTGTAGAGGTCGGTCTGGCGCGCGTAGTACCCATAGCATCTGGAGCTGCAAATACGACAAAAAGACCGACATAGGGTTTCCTGGCCGAATAACTCCACTTCTTCGACGAGAGATGGCTGCGAGACGGCGTCCCGCGACAACGCGTGAGATGAAGCTTTAAATTTCAGGTGTTAGCTGCATTGCTTTGTGAGGTTGTTGTCGCTGGCCGTCCGCGTCCTGGTATTTACGACGTTCGTGAACTGTAATCATCGGGCCCCGGGAGTCAAGCGGCGTTGTGATTAAAGTTTGCACATGACCACGAATGGGCGCTCCGTGGTGGGAAATCGGAAGTATAGCGCTCGGTCGTTAACGGCGACCACGATGAACACCACAGCATGCTCGTCCCTCATTGACGACCTCTGCTTCGCCGCCAATGCCTTTCCCTTCTACTACTCGACAAAACCGCGTTTGTTGAGCAGCGTCTCAGATGTTCTGCTCACCGTCATTTCACCCGTGGTGGCATACTGGCTACTCTCGCTCTTCTTTCATGCCCTTGATGTCTCCGGCTGGAAATGGCTCGACAAATACCGTATCCACGAGTCAGAAGAAGTGCAACGCCGAAACCTCGCCACGCGTTCCCAGGTCGTATGGGCAGTCATCCTGCAACAGACCATTCAGACCGCGCTGGGCGTCATTTGGCTGCAAGAGGAAGCCCTACATCGCGTGATCCATACCGAGGATCTTGGAAAGCTGGCTATCGTCATCAGGCCATTCCTTTCGCCCGTCCTTGGAGATAGCATGAGCCCACTCATGCTCGTAAGGGCTACGGAGTTCGTGTATTGGTGGGCTGTCCCTGTATTTCAACTCTTTCTTGCCATGTACGTACCCCAATTGCCTGTGCAATATGCTTAGTCTTATGTCTCAATAACCCAGGTTCATCATCGATACTTGGCAATACTTCCTCCATCGACTCATGCATACCAACAAGTTCTTGTACAAACAGTTTCACTCCTGGCATCACCGACTTTATGTTCCATATGCATTTGGATCGCTATATAACCACCCACTCGAAGGATTCCTGCTGGATACCCTTGGTGCATTGCTTGCGGAGAAGGCGACTGGTATGACCACGCGTCAAGCCATGTTTTTGTTCACTCTTTCAACTTTCAAGACGGTGGACGACCATTGTGGATACAGTCTTCCTTGGGATCCCCTTCAATTGCTGACTGGAAATAATGCTGACTATCACGATATTCATCATCAAGTACGTCTTTCGCTCTTTATCATGTAGAACGAAAGTTGATATTCTCATTCAGGCCATTGGGATCAAATCCAATTTTTCTCAACCATTTTTCGTCCATTGGGACGCCTTACTCGGAACACGAATGACACGAGACGACATTGAACGACGCCGCCAAAAGCAAGACCTCAAATCCCAATAGATTCCATCGGAATACCCTTGACCCCCACTCACATTGCTATGACATACCTTGGTTTGAATGATGTCCCATATACTGTACTTTGTTTTGTAATGCCTGTCAAATATCCTTCCAACATCATGATATATGGAGTCTACTATGACGAAAGCAAGTGTAAGGAGGCTACCAATTCGCCAGAGCAGACTTCGAAATAGGTACACTCTCCATCTCATGTTCATATTCCACCTCCACTCTTGGTCCTTCTGCGATGGGCATGAGCAGTAATCCAGTGTACCAGAACAACGATGCTTACTTTTGGTTTTCTTTTCCGGTCTCTGCTTCGTTGATTTTTTGACTGTGGGTGCTTTCCGTTTTCCCAGTGAGGATTTTGGTTGGGTATCTTCCTCTTCACTGTCCTCGCCTTCTCCGCTATCGTCCTCATCGTCTGATTCGCCATCCTGAGGACCAGATAATTTGAATAATTTTAAAAAAAATTAAAAGAAGAAGATGAACGCACCACAACCCCCTCTAGGTCACTCAGATCGTCATCTTCATCATCCTCATCGCCACTTATGTCGCTTACAAACTCCCTATCGCCCCAGTCGTCCTCCATTTCGTCCTCTAGTTCTTCTTCATCCGTTTCATCATCTAGCATCTCGAGCTCCTCTTTCTCCTTGCTCGCTAGGTCGTCCCCAGTCCGTTCGCGGTCAAGAATTGCCTGCCAGACGTTCTCATTCACGTTGAGTGGGGCGTCTCCGTACGCTTTTGATTTGAGGCGTTCGATCAGCTCCTTCTCAATCGAACGTTCCAGGTGAGCTGCAGACAGGGCTTTTCGTTCGCGAACAGCTTCTCGGCGGTCAAGTTTTTTCTTCACTCCGATAAGTTTAGGCCTAGTACAGAAAGATCGCGTTCAGCAAATGTGAGAAGGAAGTATAGTTTTTACTCACTGCTGCCGCAGTTTTAGGCGCCGCATTTTGATTAGATATTGAGTGATTTTCGTAACCCTCTGCTTGCATTTGTGGATTGTGAAGTTCGGCCAATGAATGAGTTCGTTGTCTATCTTAACGAGGCATTCAGCCGAAGTATCAACCAATATCTGCAAGGCCACTCACTTGCTCCAGGGCTTTTGCGTAACTATTTGACAGTTTTATGCGTTCCCACATGTGCGCCGGTGAATGTGCGCGTTCGATTGTTTTGACATAGAGATATAGAATGCCTGGAACAAATAGTAAGCGTACACGCAACAGAACACGAAGCGCCTGTACTGACCTTCTTTCTCTCGTACGGTAGCATAGCGTGAATTTGCTAACGGACATGATTGGCGATTGCAGAGGCCTGTAACGTTGTATTCATTGCGGCAGAAGTTTTGGGTGGTAGTCCTACGGAAATAGGTAAGATTTTGGGGTGTATCATCTTGGAACCGAGGCTAACGCACTTGACTTTATAAGAGCAGAATTGGTGATTTATTACCGACCAGATCACGTCGTCGCTTTGCATATTGAACACGAGAGGAGAGGAGAATTAGAGACTTGCAATGGAGAAATTAGATTTGTATGGTTTAGTTTGCGACAGCCTCCGTCTCACGTGGGCGCTGCCATTCGCGCAACTGTTACTCTGTCCTGCTCCACCATCATGTCCCTCCGCGCCCAGCTTTCTTCCTATGCACATCGAATACCATCCACGCGCCAGTTCGCTACCTCCCTGCGTAGGCCGGACTTCCATTTCGATACCCATCATTTCGTCCAGCGCCTCGAACGCGAAGGCCTAAATCGAGCACAGGCCGAAGGTATCATGTCCGCCATGGCGGAGGTTATTGACGAGAGTGTGCGGAATATGACCAGCAACATGGTGACCAAGGCGGAACAGGAGAAGGCGCGTATATCATGGCATCCCTTTCGCGCAAGCTGTCATCGCTGAGCCTCGCTCGTACTTAGCATCATTATACCCAACAAGTCGACTTTGCGCAAATAAAATCAGAGCTTCAATTAATGGAAAAGAATGACCTCGCTATGATTAAGGCAGAAAATGACCGTCTGGTGACTGATATAGAGAAACTGAAACAACGTCTTCGCGAGGAAATTACTCGGACACAAGCTGGCGTGCGCCTTGACTTGAATTTGGAGAAAGGCCGCATGCGCGAAGAAAGTAGCGGCCAGGAACTCAAAATCAAGGAGGTTGATACCAGGATTGAACAAGAAATTGCCGGATTGAGGACGGCAATACAAGCATCTAAGGTGCGACTGTGATAAATTGATGTTTTGTTCGGAAGTAACATTTGGCGTGCTGGATGGTTTAGGCAACAACCTTGCAATACTTAGTGGGTTTTGGTGCGTATTTTATTGAACATACCTATGGAATGGTATTTAACATCATTTGATTGCTAGTCACTGGTTGCTCTGCCCTCTTAATGGCCTATATGAGATTTCGTGCATAATATATTATCCATTGGAACAAATGTTTTTTATTTCTCAATTGAGTCATTGCAAAATTCCATTAGGGTGTTTCACAGTAGCCAACTTATGCCGACTTTTGCCCTATTTTTCTCTCTGATTTTAAAGTTAGTTGGGGCCTAAGTTGGGCACTCTACTGTGAAACATCCGGGGTATTTTATTTTGGCTCGACTGAAAAGTTGGAAGGTTATTTCTGTACCTATAAAATAAATTTCTCCAGTAATTAGTCCATTTCCCTTCCTCCCCCATCATGAAATTAGGGGTCAGGATTTATGTGCTTATCTATAAAATATTGCTTGATAGTCCTTAAAATGTCCCTAATTTGCACAAGTCTTGTGAACCGACTTTTAAGGAGTTTTATAGGATGCTGAACTTGGTGGCATCTGCCAAATATAAATGACATATGAATGTTTGTCGAGTATTTTATAACTGGATCTGATGGCCAACCACTATCTCAGCGTGTAATGGCATGCTGTAAAAAGAGTGGGGGAGAAATGAACATAATAGAAACACTTTCAAAACTAATGTCAACTTATTGCTACTTATTTTCAATGAAGTTGGCACTGGGTCATGATTGCGTCATGCACAGCAATCTTCTGCACCCAATCTTCCGAGTGAACTTTCTCCACAACCAGTGAGCCGATTAAGACGATTTTGAATGCGTTAGAATTGTATTAAAGAGTAGATATGCGCCCCAGCTTTAACAATAAAAATTGATTGAGATTTGACTGAGATCAGACATTGGGGTATTGTACCAGAAGAGTCCAAACTTCTGAGACATTGGCACTATGAACAAATATATTTCTTGCAGAAATGAGTACTAGGACATGTAAATATGTGCACCCCACAAAAAAATTGGGCAAAATCGACGAAGGGCAAGCTCATTTCGATTGTGCAGCAGTTGATGTTGACTATGGACCATTGTGGTCACTTGCCATCACAGCCCATTGCCTCTTTCCTCTCACCACTGTCTCTCAGCACTCTCACATTCATTTTTGACAGATCCCACACTCTTTTCACACAATGGCACGTGGCCAGAAGAACAAATGTCTTACCACGCATACTCAGTCTTCAACCAGGCATTGGAAAACATGTCCATATTCTGATGAGAATGTTGATCCAGCCACAAGTCAATGTGCTCTGGGAGGGCTTCAAACACATCTGAGACCGCATCTGAAACCATGTAAACTTGCCATTCCTGATGGTGAGAATGAGGATTATGATACTGATGCTGCTCATACCCTTCTGTCTCTCCAAAATGCCATCAATGCTGTTCCAAGCTTGCCTCTAGCCAACCTCCAGTTTCACCATGCTCCTGCTCAAGCTCCAGCACTCTCAAACAACACAGATGATGAAGATATATATGCCACTGAGGAGGATAATCAGAGAGAAGGCACCTAGTGCTTGAAAGTCTGGTCTGGTCCAGTCTTTTACCCTCCAAGGGCTTGGACCGAGACCAAGACCGCTCTATCTATTTTTAAAATGCTCAAAAAACCGGACCGGACCACATAAGACCGGTCCACTGCAGTCTTGAGTGGTCCAAAGACAGTGGTGCGGGAGTGTTGGCATCGAGATGAGGATGGGCACGGTGTGGGTAAGAAGCCGCGAGAAGAGACATGGGCATTCATAGGAGTATACTGTGTCGGGTGTGAGGTAAATTCAGCACACTCTGGAGTGTATTGAGCAAACATTTGAGTGCCTGGTGAGTCAGGATAGAGCTGAGGGGAGTCATTTGGGCCAACCCAGTGCACAGATCGACCTCCACCTGCATAAAAAACATCATGGCAGACTGGACAAGATGGTGTGCATGTAGAACTAGGGACATTAGCCCAATGGGGAGGGTTCAGTGTTCTTGGTGCATGGCTCCCAGAAAACATGGCCAACATCTCTGACTTGTCAGCTCATTGCTCAGCAGCATTGCATTTGTGGTCACTCTCAGACAAGCAAGTGCATAAAGACTCAACTAAGTTCTGTGACTCGCAGAGCTGCAGCCTGCGCAGTCATGGAAAATAGCTGGCTGGTTTGGAAGGTACATGCAGAATGCTCTTCCTGTCACGCTGCTTGCACCGATGGCTCCAGAGCTTCAGAGAGAGTGGAGAGGAGGTTGGCACCTGTGTTTTGAGGTTGACGTGGTTGGCTGATGCCATCGGAGGTGGCACAATGGGTGATGGGACCTGTATTGTCAAGCACTTCCTTTTTGACTTTGACAGAAGGATTTTTCGGAGCAGATGGCGGTAGTGATCCGCACGGGTAACCCGCGGGTCCCAAAATGGCTACCCGTACCCTTACCCTCCAAAACCCGTACCCGTATGCACGGGTACGGTTTTTTGCGGGTATGGGTGGAGGGTTATGGGGGGTACGGCGGGTTGGCCAGGGGTCGCGGGTTTACCCGTCGGCGTGACGGGCCGGCCCATCAATCCGCGTCACACGGTTCTCTTTCTCTCTCTAACCACCAATTCCTGCTGCCCCTCCCCTCTCGACAGGGATGTGGGCTCATTCACGCACCACGACGATGGACGAAGGGGTGTAGGAGATGGAAGGGGAGACCCGGGAGCGGGAGACCTGCCAGGTACGCTCCCTACGCCCTCCATCCTCGCTCGCCACTCACCCATTCCCTCCCCACAGCTTCCTTGCACAGCGACGAGGAGACGCAGCCACAGCCGCCCGTCCGCCTCGCATTCGCCGTGCCCTCGCCGCCACTGTGGGAAGCCCCCGCCCGTGCACACTGCCACGTCCGACGCACGCAAAGGTGCCGCGGGCCTCGCCGCCCCCACCGCCCGCCACGTCGTTCCCCGACGACGCCCGCCACGTCACCCCAGGACGAGTACTCAGCCACCGATGGGCGGCGCGAGGAGCGCGGGCGGCACGGTGACCTGCGTGAACTCGGCGAGGAGCAGCAGCACGTAGACGTACGCGGGCTGCAGGGTCACGAGGGACGCGAGCGTCGCGGTGCAGCAGTGGGAGCGCGGCCGCGGGGGTCGCGGGCAGGGAGAGCTGCCCGAGGAGATGGGCCATACGAGTGCTCAGCCACCGAGTGTGCCCAGCGCGAATCGCGCGATGGACACGTTACTGGCGTCTTTGGGCCACCACCCCCTCTGGCTGCATCCACTCCACCTCCCACCCCACTTCTACCATCACCTTCGCAGGCGCACAGCACGCTGCCACGTCATCAGACCACAGCAGCGTGCACGGGTCCACCACCGTCGGCCATGCGCCGCCGTACCCTTGCATCGCCGACGTCATCGCCGTGCCCCAAAATACCGTCTGCACGTATGAAACACGGTACATTTGTGCTGTTTTTCGGTGTGGAGACGCAAGGTTTGGGGTGGTGGCATACCCGCGAAACCCCCCGTACGGGTACGGGTTTGGCGAGGGTTGGAAATCTCCAACCCGTACCCCCACCCGCGATACCCTTGGGTAGAACCCGCCGCGGGTAGCCGTACCCGTGCGGATCACTAGATGGCGGACCTGGCGGTGGTTTAGCTGGAGTGTCATTGTTGTCATCTCTGAATGTATCAGCAACTTCATCAGCGATGTCGTCATCATCAAGATCATGCGTACCACGAGCCTTCTTGTTAATGGCATCTTTGATCTCGTGGGCCTGGTAGACATACTCAGGCATGTCTGCATCCCCAGTCGGCTTTGTGGTTTTGACAAGCTGTTGGCATATTAGTGTTAGCTTCATATTTCAGCCTTGTCTGTTAAAAACATGTATGAAATCCTGTGAGTCCACAGTTTTGACTCATGCATCCAGACCACGAATTCAGCCTACACAGCCACCCCTCTAAGCTGACTTTGAATATTATGCTGATCAATTCTGTGCTCTGCTGCTGGTCACCACTGTCCTTAGCTCGACACCGTGCATAACCTGCTTGTCGCTGTTGTCAGGGTCATCCAAAAAAGGAAAGTCCTCAAAAAATAAAATTTCAGCTGCTTACAAAACTTTATTCTCAAAGTCAGAGTCTTTTTAAAGTTCTCACACTTATCTTTAGAGATACTAAAAATAAATTGATGGGAAAAATTATAAATACAAATCAAGCTAATAATAAACTATCGGTGCCGAGGCCCGAACACGACACCCAAATATCCCACGCAGCCTCGCTATTACGCGCCCGTGTCCGTCGTCATGCTTGCTTGGTGAGGTCGGCGTCAGTCGTGCTCTCCGGGTGCTTTTACTGGTTGGCGCTGTCTCACGAGTCGGCGTCGGGCATGCTCTCGCTGCTCGGCGTTGGTCACCAGTGTCTGCTAGTCTTATGCATGAAATTGTGGCAGTTGCCCGGATAAAAATATTGCATCCAGAGTGGGAACTGCCAGGGCGCAGCCACTCCACCAAGCTGAGTCTGAAGATTTTCCACGTTAGGCCAGTGGTCTATGGTGCCCACTGTGCTCCAGTGCTCAACACTGTGCTCAACAGTGTCGAGCAGTGCTCGACACCATTGTCAGGGTCGTCCCAAAAAGGAAGCCATCAAAAAATTTCCAAAAGAAGAATGACAAATTTGTAAGCTGTTTTTCCCCATGATTTGTCAGCACCTCAGCATCTATCATTAGATTTGACCCATTTTGGGACTTTCTGCTCATTGGCCCATCAAATATGCCATCAAGGACCAAACACATGACCTGGTACCTAACCACATGACCACACATGACTGCAAATGAGGCAGGGACCCTCCCAGGGGTGGGAAATACCTAAAATAGCATTTTCCCAATATTATTGGAAATGCACCTGGGTAGCTGGTGCACCCTATATGGGACCCACTGGGACCATATTATACCGAAAGATGCGGAATTAAATTCTAAAACCACCTTTGAAAGATTCATATGGATAGCTCGATTGGTTCAGGCCCTAGAAGCGAATTACTATTTGGGTGAAATAAGCGCACACATTGATGGCTGCTTTCCTCCGCAACCGCTGGGTCGTTTTCCATGATCAAAGCTGCTGTCTGTAGGTATTAAAAGCGCGCTTCGAACGCGTTCTTGAACATAATTTTACGTCCGTTCCTCGCTCCGTAAAACGCTCCGGATATATTTGCGCTCGCACCGCATTAGCGCCGGCTACGGTTCCATAATTCGCGCGCATATTATATCATAAAATAGGTTAATAAAACACCTTTCTAATGGCACCCTACTCGTGGTGATTGAACAACTCTCCGAGGCCCTATGAAGGAAATGGTCGTTTGTGAATAGAATATTAACCGCGGATCGCGCCACAACGCGCGTAGGTACGTTGGATTCTCCTGAATTTACCGGATTTAATAACACCTTGATTATAGGGATCAGAGGCCGGGAAGGCACTGAACTGGACATGGGGATGGGCTGGATATTGCTCTGCTGGCCGGAAAATGCTATTTTTAGCGCTGCCGAGCGCGGCCTCACCCAATCTGGGCATGGATTGGTGGCACTCTCCCCCTCCCCCTCATATTGGAAATTCATTTCCTCCCTCAATTCCTATCCAATTGCTTCGTTCTTTTTTTTAATATTCAATATAAATATGGTACTATGGGTCTATACTATTTGTACAGCACTATAATACATGCAGCATCTGTTAATTCGATATCTCTGTATTTTGGACACTGCATTTGGGGTTTTCACTGTATTTATGATGCTTATTGGCACATATAGAGCGGTAGAAAGATAGAGGTAAGTACCTACCACAATTCCTGGTAGTTTAAAAGTTACCTGGATACTGTCCTATAGCTCCATACCCATAAATAGAGACATTACTGTATATCCTCTTTGATAAATCCATATCTCAACCAATACTGTAGCTACAAACAAGTTAAAGCATGCATTAAAATATTAGACATGTCTTCTTTACTTCTGTTACTCAAGAATTCTCTTCTCAGAGCATTTCATTGGTCATATGACAAGAATGGTTAAATATAGCAGAAATAGAGGTATTTGGCCTATAGCAATTCACATAAGCACTCTAAAATTCAATGGAGGTAGGATGTTATAGCTCTCATTAATACCTTCAATTCAAGAGAGGCCAGAAGGAAATAGAGTAAGTGTGTGGAAATATATGGTGGAATTAGTACTCAAAACATCGGACTAGGTCAAGGCTATCTATGTTACTTATCATAGACATGTTTAAATCATGTTTCAGTAGAATGTTTCCACCATATCTTTCCACTCACTCACTCTAATTCTTTCCGGCCTATCTCTAATCGTAGATATTGATGAGAGCTATAATATCCCAGCTCTACAGAATTTTAGAATGGTTATGTGAATTGCTATAGGCAGAATACCTCTATTTCTGCTATATTTAACCATTCTTGTCATATGGCCAATGAAATGCATTGAGAAGAGAATTGTTGAGTGGCATTACGACAGAAGACATGTCTAATACTCTAATGGATGCTTGAACTTGGTTATAGCTACAGTATTGGCTGAGATATGGATTTATCAAGGAGTATATACAGTGATGTCTCTCTTCATGGGTGTGGAGCTATAGGAAAGGATCCAGGTAACTTTTAAACTACCAGGAATTGCGGTAGGTACTTACCTCTATCTTTCTACCGCTCTATATGTGCCAATAAGCATCATAAATACAGTGAAAACCCCAAATGCAGTGTCCAAAATACAGAGATATCGAATTAACAGATGCTGCATGTATTATAGTGCTGTACAAATAGTATAGACCCATAGTACCATATTTATATTGAATATTAAAAAAAAGAACGAAGCAATTGGATAGGAATTGAGGGAGGAAATGAATTTCCAATATGAGGGGGAGGGGGAGAGTGCCACCAATCCATGCCCAGATTGGGTGAGGCCGCGCTCGGCAGCGCTAAAAATAGCATTTTCCGGCCAGCAGAGCAATATCCAGCCCATCCCCATGTCCAGTTCAGTGCCTTCCCGGCCTCTGATCCCTATAATCAAGGTGTTATTAAATCCGGTAAATTCAGGAGAATCCAACGTACCTACGCGCGTTGTGGCGCGATCCGCGGTTAATATTCTATTCACAAACGACCATTTCCTTCATAGGGCCTCGGAGAGTTGTTCAATCACCACGAGTAGGGTGCCATTAGAAAGGTGTTTTATTAACCTATTTTATGATATAATATGCGCGCGAATTATGGAACCGTAGCCGGCGCTAATGCGGTGCGAGCGCAAATATATCCGGAGCGTTTTACGGAGCGAGGAACGGACGTAAAATTATGTTCAAGAACGCGTTCGAAGCGCGCTTTTAATACCTACAGACAGCAGCTTTGATCATGGAAAACGACCCAGCGGTTGCGGAGGAAAGCAGCCATCAATGTGTGCGCTTATTTCACCCAAATAGTAATTCGCTTCTAGGGCCTGAACCAATCGAGCTATCCATATGAATCTTTCAAAGGTGGTTTTAGAATTTAATTCCGCATCTTTCGGTATAATATGGTCCCAGTGGGTCCCATATAGGGTGCACCAGCTACCCAGGTGCATTTCCAATAATATTGGGAAAATGCTATTTTAGGTATTTCCCACCCCTGGGAGGGTCCCTGCCTCATTTGCAGTCATGTGTGGTCATGTGGTTAGGTACCAGGTCATGTGTTTGGTCCTTGATGGCATATTTGATGGGCCAATGAGCAGAAAGTCCCAAAATGGGTCAAATCTAATGATAGATGCTGAGGTGCTGACAAATCATGGGGAAAAACAGCTTACAAATTTGTCATTCTTCTTTTGGAAATTTTTTGATGGCTTCCTTTTTGGGACGACCCTGACAATGGTGTCGAGCACTGCTCGACACTGTTGAGCATGGTGTCGAGCTAGCACTGCCACTAGTGAGCAGCAGAGAGACCAGAAACGAGCGGAAAATATTCAAAGCCAGCTAGGTGAGGTGGCTGCACCCTGGCAGTTCCCACTCTGGATGCAATATTTTTATCCGGGCAACTCCCACAATTTCATGCATAATATTAACAGACAAGGCTGATATAACTGGATGGAGGTCATATAAGGAGGAGAAAAAAAAATAAGATATCAGCTTACCTCCTTCTTGCCTAAATCCATGCATGTCTTGCTGAAGAGGAGCACAATAGGGAACATATTTGGACTAATCCTGTTGTGTGGAGGCTAGAAGACGGAGGAAATAATCATTACAGATATATTGAGGTACACCTAGCACTGATTGAACTTGATAAGACCTTGACCAAGATCCTAAAAGGAGAGAGGGAGGGAGGAGGGAGGAGAAGGCATCTATACAAGGGGTACGCCAGAAGAAAATAATATATATCATGTTGATTTACGAAAATAAGCAAATTTTGGGTCCCCCTCCCCCCCCCCCCTCCTTCCTAATAAGGAAAGTATTGATGGCCGGAATGATCTCGGCATGCTAAATATAGTATGTACTAGCATCTACCTTACCCCTCCGATGATAGTTTAGGGAAAAAGAATGGGCCATACCCATACCTGAGCATACCCATACCAGACCTGCACTCTTACCAGTCCACCAGCATGTAAGGGTATAGGTTTGACGGGTTTCGAGGGTCTCAAAACCCAGATGGGTCAGCGCCACCCAAACCCGTACCCGCCTGGTAGGTTTTGTGGGTATGACAACACCCGGCATGATGCGTCTCCATGCCACACAGCGCTGCATATGCAGCGCTGATTGTATGCGTAGACGGTGAGTGCGGGTAGGTTGGAGAGGACTATGCGAGCCTGTGTGTCGCATTCACAGTCCACCCGCACCGTGTCCTGCACCAGATGACATGGCATGGGTGCGGGGCTGTCATCGTGGTGTTTGTACGCCGCGGGACGACGAAGCGGGGGGCATGCCACCGCCGAGCAGGGCCATGTTGCCATGTCGGTGGTCTGTCATGGTGGCGAGGTCAGTGGAGGGTGGTGACGTGGCAGGCGTCCGTCGACGTGGTGGGCGTTGTGAACATCGTTGGTGGGCGTCCGGGAAAGGGGGGAGGGCTGCAGCGCAAAGGCGACAGGCGGGCACGCAGCAGCTGGGTCCGAGCACGCCACCTCGCCGTGGTGACGTGGCAGCGTGCATGGTGCAGCGGCAGCGGGGGCATGGCGAATGTGAGGCTCCCGTGCGAGGAAGCTGTAGGAAGGGGATGGGTGTCAGTGGCAAGCGAGGATGAAGGATGTAGGGGGCATACCTAGTGGGTCTCCCGCTCCCGGGTCTCCCCTTCCGTATCCTACACCTCGTCATCCATCGTCGTGGCGCGTGAGCGAGCCCTGTGATGTGGCGGGCGCCGGGGATGAGGAAAGTGAGCAGTGACAAGAAGAACCAGAAGTTGGTCAATTCCATTTTCAAGTGGAGTTTGAATTGACATTCGGTGCAACAGGCTTGGAGAAGATACACAGTACAAGTCCTGAGTGTTCCCACCTATCCAGAATACATTCCAGGTGAAGATTAAGCTGCATTGAAGTGTTACATGACATAGAAATTGATATTAAAGTAGTTTACATAAGTACTCATGAGAAAAAAAAATAAGGTCATTGCATCTATAGCATATCAAGGTAAAGATAACACAGAGATAATGGATTGAAGGCATCTAGAACAAGAATCTACTCTAGAGGGGGTGGTGAGGCCTCCTCTAGATAAGTTTGGAAGCGGAGTACAAATCGGAAGATCTAATGCCCAGCTTTCTGGCATCTCACCATTTTGATGATTTAGAATCTAGGCCTGGCTTTCTAAATGCAATGGGAAGTCACCCAATATAGCTATTGTGGCAAGATGTGGGGTGCAAGAAAGTGAAATAGAATAGGTGCTGGCATGGCAAATGGGATGGATTGATCCAGATTACCATATTTGGCTAGCCATCAGTGGCAGATCCCTCTGGACCCCCTCAAAAGTAGGCACCCATTTCTCCACCAATTCTCAGCCGAATTACTTCAATTTTTTTGCAAATAGTAGTTATTTAAATAGAACATCACTTCCACCATCTTAGATTTGTAAAGTTGACTATTGGTGGTTATGTATTCACTGATTTCACTTTTTGGCCCAGGTAAGCAATATCTATCTTCTGAAATACTTCATATTTAATCTTCATTTACACATCATTTGGAGAGGAAGAGAGATAAGGCTGAGCACGACTCCACAAGTGTACTTGCAAGTTACTTGCACTCGCAGCTGTGAGTATTTTGGACCACAAAATCAATACTCACACTCGCACAAGTATTTGCCTGCAAGTACTTACTTGCATACTCACAAGTACTTGCAAGTCTTAGGGTTTTAGGGTTAGGGGTTTGCCATACACAAGTATTTACAAGTACTTGTAATCATGATTATTTACATTTTTCTGCATTCAGAGAGACTGAGAATGTCAGTAAATAAGAAACCATTGATTTAATTATAACTTAATCAGAACTTGTTCAATTAATAAGATGCAAAATGTGTTTTGTAGATATGTATGTTATCTAATTATGTGCAAGTTTGTGAATGGTACAAATGCATAATGGTTGAAATATGAACAAAAGCGTTTTTAAGCACTCAATACAATAAGCTGATACTAAACTATAAATATCTCCATCATTTTCTATGCTAAAAATATGATTTTGTTATTGTTTAAAAGGGTTTTTAGTGCCCTACAATGCTAAAAATATTTTATTAAATATTTATGGGGACACAAGTACTTGTGGCAAGTACTTGTGTCCTTCCAATGCCAGACTCACACTCATAAATACTTGCAGGCCCAAGTAACTCACACTCATGAGTATTCTCATGAGTTTACTTGTGAGTACTCATCTGGGACTCGCACTTGTGCTCAGCCTTAAAGGGAGATTGTACCTGGGAATGTTCCATCTACAAGTGTTGCTTGTGAGATTCTTTGGGAGCTCAGTGAGCTCAATTTTTGATCTGAATTGGTAGCATTAGACCAATGTGCACATATACCACTGACTGCCAAATCTCCATTGACACTTGAAGAGTGTGAGCCTCTAATTGGTAGGTGCTTATTTGGAGGCAATTTTGCACTGCTTGGTGTTCAAATTGAAGATGCTAACAAAGGGCTTGCCAACCCACTCTGGTCAAAATGATCCCAATATACTTGTGTTGCGGGCCATTGCTTCGCATGGCAATACGAGTCTTTACACAAATTAAACTTAACAGTTGTAATAAATGTAAAGACTGTATTGCCATGTGAAGCAATGGCCTATTAACACAATTACTAAAATACATGACCTACTCATACAACTACTAAAATACATAAATTGTAACTATATTTTATTCAGTTTTTATTTTCTGTATATGCAATATGCCATATGCTTGTCATCTGAATTTTTAAGCCATTTGGTATCTGATAGAAGATCAATGGTTTTCTCTTTCTTACATTTGCCTTCATTAAGTAAACCATCATGAAACCAAACTGTACCTGATTTATCAATAAATCTTGATTGAAAGTGTCCTCCTCCACCATATATTATCCCGCATAGATACCGATAGTTTGGTTGTCCATTATGATTTAAAATTATTTCTACATCAGGTTCAATATCATTGTCATCCAGAATTTCACATACAATTATATCAGGTATATAATCAGTTATCCATGTTTGTCTATAGTATCCCTGCTCATTATTAAGTATACAATTTTGACATTCTTTGGTAGTTATATGATCAATTTTCCATCGAATGAAATTTGATATCAATCGCCTTGGTGATCCGGTGTGGGCATCATCTATTTTCAGAATAGGTATTTTATAATCAATTTTTCTACTAAGCAGGTTATGACTGTCATTACAGTTATTACACGTTTCACAAATGTGGGCAAAGTATTTAGTACCTAATAATTTATTAAATAGTTGATCAATAAAAATATAATATTCACCTTGTTGAAAGATATCTGGATATTTATTATGCAATACACTTCTTATATTATCACGGGCCATTTCAAAGCTATTAAGTTTACTGTCTTTCAAGTCTGTAAAATTGGAACATACAACAGTCATCAAATCGTGATATTCCTGAAAGGACACAGTCCAGTAATCTGAGTTTTCGTACCATATATTATATAATATGGTAAATAATGCATCATATCCACAACTAAAATTATTGGCATCCCATTGTAGTCCCAATGGTTGCTCTTCATCTATAGTTATAGTAGTACGCAATCGTTTCTCCTTATGATTATATTTATTATTATCATTTTGATTCATATTCTCTAGCATATCAGCCTTTCTAGCTTGTTTTTTCTTTTTTGTCTTGTTAATTGTATGAGAATAAATACTCGATTCATTCAATTCCATATTCCAAGTACCATCATTAGTAGGAGATTTTACTTTGCTTTCATTGGAATTCCATTTAATTGATGGATGCCAGTCAGATGATTGACACGCATTGCCTTTGAATTGTTGATATGACCTTATTAATGGATTACGGAGTAGTCCTGATATATTTTCAGGCAATTCATTCATATATTTAAGTTTAGTGATATCATTCAACATTTCTAATTCCCTAAATTCTTGTCTCAGGTAACCTCCTATTCCAGATGTAATTCTTTCAGAAGAAAATCCTTGGAGAATAACTGTGTTTGCTGCATTTGCACTACGCGACAAACACGTATAATAAGACTGAGTTGTGTAACAATGTCCTAGATCAACAATATTGATGTCTCTGGTTTTTCCTTGAGAACTATAGTCTGTCATAGCAAAGTTGGGAAGCACTACAACTTGTTCACGATGTACAGAACGGATACTATCATTTGGTAATAAGCATTGAACGGTCGTTGAAGTACGTGGAATTGGTACTACATTTAATGGTAGTCCTGGTATTTGAATATCTTTAGGAGGTTTGTCTAACTTTACAAATAATGTTAATAAGACTTCTTTTCCATGAGGCCCAGTACAACTATCCCATCCAGCAACAAAACCCTCTTGTCCTTTTGTTATACATAACTCAGTAGCATCATTATGTCTAATCATTATAGGCATACCCAAACATAGAGATAATTTGCCAGGAATATGATCACTTGTACATGGTGAAGAGTTCCAAAGTGTATCCCTTAAATGGGAAGTTAAAGGTCTATGTGGTTTCTTTTTTGATTTTGAACTATGTCTACCCTTTTTGCTATTAGTTGTTTCATGATTATTATCTGTATCAATTGAATAGAAATCAGTTAATGTTTGTTTTGTATCCTGTGCAAATCTAAGACATCCTTGTTCATTAATTCTGTCTTTTTGTGCATTCCATGCTGTAATTATTGAAACATGTCTGTATTTCTCTTCATTTATATGTATTGAATTAGATGTTTTACCTGCCTTTAATGTGCGTAAAAATGATATATCCTCCAAAGTACATGCTCCATATCTCATATTCTCTAGTGCTGCCCACAATTTTGCATCTTCAGGTGTTTGTGAACGTTGTCTCATATTTTCTTTAAGATGACAACAGTAGTAACTTGCTGCCATAATAGTTTTCCTATTGTACTTTCTTGTTGACGAGGAGTCATTGCATGGTTATTAATAGATGAAACCTCTCCACTATATAAGGTAGCACCTTTTACGGGCGGTAACTGGGCAAAATCACCAGCAAAAATCATATTTTTTCCTCCAAATGCTTCACCATGTATATTAAAAATCTCTGCTAATCTGGCACTAATTGAATACAATTCATGACAGGCTATCATTGAAACTTCATCTATGAAAATATAGTCAACACCTGCTAGTTTAGATTTCAATTCATAGATTGTGTCTGATCTATTATTACTTATTCCACCTTCTTTATTATCATTCATTCTTATACCTAATGCTGAGTGATATGTAGATCCGTTTAACAAGGCAGCAGCTGTTCCAGTAGGAGCTAATACAATAAATCTATGGGATTCATTTTTGCGATGGAACATTTCAATCAATGCCTTTATTACCTGGGATTTACCAGTACCTCCCATTCCTCCAAGATACATTTTTAATTGTGGTGGTTTGATACATGCAGCATGGTTTGCAATAATTTTAAAGGCTCTTGTTTGATCTTTATTTAGACTGAACTCCCTTATAATATCATCACGGATTTTATTGGCTTCATTCTTTTTGGCTTTGAAGTTATGTTTGAAATATTCAGCATCTACAATCTTGACCTCATTATGTGCTAGAGTATCTTTATGTGATTTTGTTTCAGCTTCATATGATTGTATACTCTTTTGTTTATTACTTAATATAGAGGCTCTTTGAGTTTTAATAATTGCTTTCCAACCTGCTGGTGTCAGACGTTCCTCTGGTGACACTTTGTTTGCTATTGATGAGACTATAGTTGATGAGCAAGGTCTAGTCCATCCAGAATTATTTAGAATATCGTCAATTTCCAACATTATCTTTGCACAATTTTTAGCTTTACGACCTGGCATTGCATAGTCCAAAACTTTCTCTGGGTTCACAGTGTAATTATTTTCAATATCATAGTCATCAACATCGGTATCATCTTCAGAATCAGACATAGAATCATTTGCAGCTGCACGTTTTTTTCTATTCATTTCACCATGAAAATCATCCCTGGCATCTAGACACTCATATTTCAAGTTAAAGTTATTAATCAATTCTCTGTCTTTGGATGTAAAGGTATATGAATTAAATGCATCATCCCAGCTTTCATTATCTTGTTTAAGATCTGATCCACTATGCCATGGTTTGAATAAAGTAAGCATTGTCATACAATACTTTTCTCTATCACCAAGGTTTGGACGTGGCAATGCACCTCCTACAAAATTTGGCACAACAGAATGTAAACGGTTTTCATCACATACAACTTCATGTGTCAAATACAAAGGATGATTTGATTGAAACGCTTGATATTTTGTATTAGGAGGCTCGGTTATTTCACAGTCTTCCTTTTTAATACTATCTGTATTTGTTATAGTATTGACATATGCTTTAAACTGTTCAATCCGTTTTTTTGAATGCCGTTTCTTGAGATGAGTCTGAATCCATTGATACAAGTTTAGATTACTATAACAATCCGGTCTGTACTTATAGTCATCAATATTTGATTTACCAACATAATTTCCATCTTCTCATCCTAATATAACTTTATCTGTTATTTTATCATCATCTACATCATCAAGTACATCAAAACTTTCCAGTTTTTGATCTATATTTGACTCTACTTTGACTGATTGGTCTTTGTCATCCCAATATCTAGCCACTTCTGATACATAACTTTTCCACCAAAATGTAACAAATTCGTGACTAGTATAATGATCAGGATTCTCAAGTAAATACATGCAGGCCATGGGACTTCCAATTTCCATTTTTGACGTAAGAGCATTGACTATTTTCAGTATGAGTTTACGTGCAGCATCATGTTCCTTTACAGTTCCTCCTAATAGTTCTGAATTTTTATCATATACATCATATGTAGAAGAAAATATCTGGTGTGTTTTAAGACTTGGTTTAGTAATATAATCAGTAACATAAGAAATAATTGCTTTAATTGAGGTACCTGATAATAAACTAGAAACATCAGAGTTGGAACGTAGTAGATATGTCAGACATGGTGTAAATGTATTCATCATAGGCTCTAATTTCTTCATAAAAATATGGCCATCATTCTTATCAACTATTGTTGAGGGATAAACATCTCTTGGAAAGCGAGCCATACATACACCATCTTTGTTGAGACAGCCTTTCACATTACTCCGAATAGATTCAGGCGAAGTATTTTTCTCTAAATTTAAGGTTTCATTATTATTGTCAACATTATCTTGAGTAGGTTTCTTATTTTTTCCAGAAGCCATTCTACAAGTATGGATATTTGATCGTAATAATAAATCATCCACTGTATCTTGATACTTATTCCACCATTCTCGAAAATTATAACACGTCTTACAATCTGTAGTAGGGCTTTCATGGATGTTACACATTGGTGGTGGCGGAGTAGGGAGTGTCTGTGTAGGATCCTTATAAGTTAGAGGAATGTTCTTTATTTGTTCAGAAGTTTTTATTGCATGTATACCTTTTTTGCCTTCTTTTTGAATAGGTACCTTTGATTTAATTTCATCCATAGGGCCTGTTATAAATTCACCCATATGTACAGATTCTAAATATTGTATTAATGATTTCTGAAATTCAGAATCTGATGACATGATCCTGTCTCTTATTTGCTGGGGAGTAAGTGCACCTTTTATCCATAACATCATATGCATATGTAATGTGAGACGCCCTTGCTGCTCTACTGTACCATAATAAGCTGATGTATCCCCATATAATCCTGGATGATCTGCACCAACACCTAAGACATGCTTAATTACCATTTCAACCATGAAATGAAAGAAACGTGCTGCAGCAACAGGATTTTTCAATACAAGTAAGTCCTTTCATTTGAAGACCGTAATTCTGGCTTAAAATACGTATCTGTATCTGCATAATACAAACAGATGGGATGACGATTATCAGCTGGTGCAAATGTAATAAACCATGAAGGAGCACCTTTAAATGCCACTAAAGACCATATTTCATTGCGCATATATTTTTTGCTAGTAAGAGAACCTTGAATATGTCCCCCTACATGATCTAGATCTTGCATTATACTAAAGCATAGTTTCTCTTGTTCAGTTTCTGGAATCACTCTTTCACCTGCAGCCATACGTTTTGCCAGCTTGTCTAATATGCTAGAGTCAATGTTTAATAACCTCTTTGAAATTTGATGGAAATTTTGTCTTTTGGCTAACAAAAAACTACTTGTTGTGCTACTACGCAGCTGCTGCTGATTAAATGCTATCATTGGAAAATATAGATCAGTTTGGAATCGCTTGTCATGGTACATTAATAAATGTTTTTTATGTGCAGCTTCAGAATAATTCCTCTTATGGTGAAGCTGTCCAATACCACCTAGTCCATAAGGAAAAAGCCAAGGAAACATTTGTGGATATATCTGAGGATTATCATACATAGACTCTGGATGTTCTTCATGACCAATAGCAAGTGTCTTTCCTCCATTTTCCAAGTGTTGTAGTGCTTTAATTTTTAGAGCAGCTATTGTTGTATTTTCATATTCTTTACCAGTAAGACCATGTACGGTAAAAGGACAGGGACCCTCTGTTGTACCTTCTTCTATTTCATTATCAAATTTTGACATAGCAGCTGGTATTTTGTTACCGGCATCTGGCTCAACCTTTTTGAAATCTATAAACACAGGTACTCCAGATTCAGGATATGAGTCCAAGTTTTCTTTGGATATTTCAAGGTCTGCATAATCAATATGGTTTAGCTTAAGCCATTCTAAGGCATTTGCTACATTGTTTCTTCGCACTAACATTGGTGTACGTTGATATTCATCTTCTGTTGGACGGGCACTTCCAATAAAGATGAAGGCAAGAACCTCACTCAATTCCTCACGGCTAGGTGGTAGCTTGTGATAGACTTTGACTGTTGGATTTGCAAACATTATACAATTTGCAATCATTTTGGCCCGACCAGATGATACCCGAACCAAACAGCGATTATGACGAATACGGGCAATTAACATCTGTTCTGCAAATGTTAGACATTTAAGAACAGATGGAACTTCACCTATCCATAAACCATTGGCTAAAGAATTTACAGGTACTTTATTCTTTTCCAATGATTTACAGCATTCCTGACACACAGTTTTACAATTAGGAATTATAATTGGACCTTCCAATTCAATGATAGGGTCTTCTTTAGATTTGCGCTCTGATCTTGTAACTGTTGTATTTGAGTCTTCTTCATGTGTTGGATTATTATTGACTAGTGGGTTTAGGTTAACATCTGATATATCACTCATATCTTGAAGTAAATTAAGTTCTCCACAAACGGCACAAGCACTTTCTTGAAACTTTGATGGGTCTGTATCTTTGCAAAAATCTGTAACAATTTTGTGGATCAATTCTGTGTCCAGAGAGTTTGGGGGAAAATTGACATGTTTGTCCTGCTGGTCTATATTTATTTGCGGATTATTATGCATGTATTTTTTGAGTAGGATTTGTTTCCTTGTCCCTCAGATTTAGACTTCATTTGTTTCTGATGATCTCTATTTTTCTGAGATCTTAAACGTTCTTTTGCACCTTTCTCAGCCTTTGTCATTGCTGGTGAGAATACAGAGAAGTGGTTATTGCAATTTGGACAGTAATGGCCCTTAAAACGTGACATACATGTATCTTTACTTAAACGTTTATTGATTGGAATATTATGGATTTTTCCGATTGCTATAGCTTCTTTGATATTCAAAGCATTTGATAATGTTTCAAGAGGTAAACAGGTAGCCAAATAGCGTGGATTATCATTTAAAATGTTAGAAAGATGGTAAGCATCAGCATAGCAAATGAACAAGTAGTCTTTTTCTGCACGTATTTCTGCATTTGCCGGAAGATACAAGTAATCAATTAGATCACTACCTTTGAGTGGTCTGTACTGCTTAAGACCGCCACCCTGGAATTTGTTATCTGAAATCACTATAGGTATAGTATTGGAAGTTTTGTATATAGGAATCAACAAAGAGCCATACTGAGTAGCATTTCTAAAGCAAACAAATTTAAGAATGACAAAGTCATGACGGTATACACAGTTACGATATAGATTGATCTTAATCATTGATATCATATAGTATATTCTATGATGCATATTATACTGTAGAGCACCATCCAGTATAGTCCATGAATAATACTGGCACTTTATAGTTCCAGATTTTTTCATTACAGGCCATATGTAATACAAAAAATCTTTCAATTTGTGGCTGACTATATATATATCAATCATCATTCTAGAGCCCACTAACAGAGATTTGTTGGTACGCACAGACATATATTGTATTTGATTGGAAGATAATGGGATTGTATGCTTTCTATAATCACCGCACTGCCTGTTGGGCATGCCAGGAAATTGATATACACTCAAAGTGTTGAGAATGATAGGAGATTGGGCAGTTTCATGCTTGTTAGGCATACCAGGTAATTGATATACACTCAAAGCGTCGAAAACAATAGGGGCTTGGACAGTATCATGCCTGTTAGACATGCCGGGTAATTGATATACGCTCAAAGCGTCAAAAACAATAGGGGATTGGACAGTATCATGCCTATTCGACATGCCGGGTAATTTATATACGCTTGAAGCGTCGTGAACAATAGGGGATTGGACAGTACCATGCCTGTTAGACACACCCGATAACTGATATACGCTCGAAGCGTCGTGAACAATAGGGGATTGGACAGTACCATGCCTGTTAGACATGCTTGATAACTGATATACGCTCGAAGCGTCAAGAACAATAGGGGATTGGGTAGCATCATCAAGTGTGGTTGATGGAAATGGGTGTTGTGGATGCAGGATCACACTCCATAGACAAGTTATTGGAAGCAGTATTGCCGTTATAAGAGCAATACGCCTTATAACATTGCTGGAGGTCGAAAGATATAACATATTGTACTGGCGGTAGATGACAGTGGAAGAAACAGAGTAGGATTCAGAGGCACCATATTTAACAAAATCGGTTGAAATCGGATCCAAAGTCATATGATCAATAGCATAGCCTGGTGATGTGGCTGTGTTTTTATATGATATAAGCAACGCATTTTGCAATACTGAGTGGGATATATAACATGCAATACAATTAACTGATGACTTAAACTTCGCGTGCGCCGAAGATGGATTTTTCGAGAGCGTGGGTCCAGATCCGTGGAGATAGGGAGTTGTATGCACTGTAAATGGCAGATTCGGAGCGTGCATCAGACCCAAGATCGTCACCCGTCATGGGAATGCCTTTCACAGCGAGCTCGCAAGAAGTTCGCTCGGAATTGGGAAGGTGGCTTGGAGGGCATCGCCCCCACCATATTCTAGATTGATAGGCAAGTCCATAGCAGGCTGACACAGTGCGAGGTCTGCAGGCGCAGTGTCGATGTCCTGCTGCTGGTCGATAAATAGAATCGGCATGCTGAAGGTTTTGCTTTGTTACGGTTCTAAAGCGCCTATCGATCTCGACATAGAATAGTCTAAGAGAGGCGGATTTTGGCCCGGTAAAGGTATGAGCATGGAGCTCCAATGGCGGGCAAACGCCGAAGGTCGGACCATCGTTTACTGGAGATGCGCTATAGTACATTGGCGCCGTTGGGCACTTGAAATTAATTTAGCTTAGTGACTCTGATATTGCAAGGCGCTTATACTTACCGTTCAAGTGATTCTGAATGCCATTACAGCAGTTGCATCTTGCATGTACGCATATGTACAAAATCCTCTATAATGACCTAACTTGGGCTATTTTAATTATGACACGTGTTTATGACGTATAGGCGTACAAAAACCCCAAAGTTGGGTGTTTTGTACGCGTATACGTCATAATGTCTAGGACACATCCCTGGTCCCAATACAAAATTACCTATTTATAGATCTTCCCGGACAGGCTATTATTAGTATCGCCATCTGTACTTTTACTTATATAAGCATTGCACATATGCATTGCTTATATCAGCAATGTATTGGGATGGACCTATGGGAGATGCGCTATCAGTAGTACATT